>JAANDH010001253.1:14280-69875 GCA_011799765.1 Nymphaea thermarum | reverse complement strand
CCCGCTCTGATACCATGTTACGAGAGAGAGAGAGAAAGAGGCGGAAAGCATAGATTGCATTACGTGACCCTAGTCTCTATTAAGAGATTAGGGTTAGAGAAAAATTACAAGAGAAGTCCACTAAAAATAACAAACTATTTAAAGAGATCCTCCCCAACTTTCTAATATTCCAGAAAACCCCTTTTTGTATCTTTAACAAAGATCATATCTATAACGTTAGATTGCCAAAAAAAAGATATTTTAATAATTAATTTTAATGGGTCTGGTTTTTATCTCTTACCTAAGTAAGAGATCTGGTTTTTACCAACTTTCGTAGAGCTCTATCTAGATTGTCTTTTCATTTTGATTGATAAATTTCCATCAGTAGCCCTCAAGGTATATGGTCCATTGACGTGGACTTGTCACAGATTTAGAAATTTAAGGAGGGTGGATATAGAAAGACAAATAAATAAAAGATATCTAGAGAAACTGGTTTTTATGACGATGATAGAGTTGGGGTTAGAAGATGAAGAGCATTTATGTGCATTCTTATATAGAGCAGCTCCTCTTCCCCACAGAATAGGCACTTCAGTTGGATCCTTTTGAGTGGGCAATCGTCCATTCAGACCAAGACGTGGCGATACCACTACCCTAGGAACTTGGCCGAGTCCTGGCAGCTTTATGAAAATTTGCATGGATATGCTGTAGTATTTCGATTGAGGGTGTTTCATATGTTCACCCAATTGTTTTTGTTTGTAGAATCCTCATCTTCGTGCTTTTTTTGACGAGGTTGATCATCGTGATTGACAACTATGACACGATAATTACCATTTCAGATGATTAGCTATGAGCGTTATGACACTCATTTCTGCCCCTTCTATCTTTCAGGCATCAGTAAATCGAGCAAAGGGGGATAAAACTGAAATTTCCAAAGCTGACCTCATTCAGAAGAGTGCCTATTGTAGACTCTCAGGTACTTGACACCTAAGTGTTCTGTAAAGACCAATTTATTTCAATTGTCATTCTCTTTTCCTTTTACTAAACACTTTGGGACTTGAACCATGACCATATCAGGGCATGACATGGACATTTTAGAACTCACTGCATATGGGAATGTTCGTCGTGGCCAAGCTTCTGAAGGCTGTAGAATTCAGTGAACCATGCTAAAATTTTCTTGCTTGTGGTTGTGATTTGGAAAATTTTAACACAAACACAATTTTTTACTTTTGAGCTGGAATCCTTGATTTCCCCAAAGCTTGACTGCCCATTGGGGCATCAAATTGTTTACTTTACAGTCACATTGTAACTGGAGAAATTCAATATTGGACCCCCCTCAAGTTTGTAAGTTAAGCTCTTAATGAGCTTGAAATTCATTTTGCTACTAGGAAGGTGGAACTTTTGAGCTTGTCAAGAAGTCTGCATGACGTTTACTGTTGCAAGGCATTCTGCGTTGGTTGGTATATTTCTGTCTTTGAATCGGCTGAGCAGTCCATCTCATGATGCTTTGACCTGACCGGAAGCCACACGGACTTGCGTATGGCTTTCCGGTCTGGCCTGGTGTAATTGCAGCACTACAAAAGTAAACTAATAGCCTGGGATTCAAATTGTGGTGCCGGAATTCAAATTGTAGGCGCCCTATAATGGGAACCAAGAAACTAGAGAACTGATGCTTCATGAGATGCAGGACTTGTGAATCTCAACAGATATCCATGTCCGCGAGTGACCATGTTCTGCAGGGAATAGGATTTTAAATAGTGTTAGGACTCCCCAATCGATCGAGTAGAAGAAGAAAAAAGGAAGTAAAATGGAAGGAACTTTGAATTAAAAAATTAAGAGAAAAAAATGCATGCAAAGGATCACCATAACTCTCCAAGGCTTTCTAAGGTGTTCTTAGAATTCGGGAGGATTTGGAAACTTCGCATTGGAAAGAACTAAACCACATTTGAAAATGCACGAATGATACGATGTGCTTGGTGTCTTTGATACGAAGTTTGGCAGGATTAGGGCATTTACTTGAGGTAATCAAACTAAGGTCAAAGCTTATTTGGATAATTCAGTTCTGTAGGCATGAACGGACATCAAAATGATGGTCGTGAAATAATTTCATGCTTTATGCTTTCTGCAAGTAGATATCAGTAATGATTTCATCTCTGTTATTGCATTCATATGTGCGGTGCTCCCTCTTTTGGAAATGTTGATTTAGGACTCGAATCAAGAGAAATGGCTGTTAAATTTTCTATTTGTTCACACTTAATGAATATTTGAGATCATGTTGGTTGCTTATTAAATTAGTTTTTTGCTTGTGAAAAGTTTCCTGTGATTTTTTGTGAGGGCTAGGGGCTGCACGTGAGCCGAGTTGAGCTCGAATTGGCCCAGCTTGAGCTTGACTCGATTGAGAAACCTCTAGCTTGAACTCGACTTTTTAACTCGAGTCAAGCTCGACAGAACAAAGCTCGAGCTTGACTCGTCGATACAATGTCGAGCTTGAACTCAACTTGCTTAACTTGTTTATATTAAACATGTCTCATTTCTTTTAACTAGTTTAACTCGATTAACTCGTTTAGTTGCTACCCGTTTAATTATTTCTTATTACAATTCAATATTCATTGTGTAGTTGAGCTGCGTCAAGCATACATTTGAACTCAAGCTCGAACAAGTTCCAGTCAAATTCTAATGAGTTGAGTTTAGCTGGCTCGACTTGTTGTGCAGCCCTAACTAGGAGAATTAAGTGCTGAAGACGAACGTAATCCTGTTGTTTCAAGTGAAGTGGCAGCATATGGGGATCTCATAGTGCACATTGAACCTAAGGCCGTGATGCAAAAAAAGCACCAACTTCTTATTTTATGTATAATGATGTGCCGGATTCTAATAACGAACTGTTTTAATGGCGATAATAAGGTGATCCTGTTGGTCAGCGTCAGGTGACAATGTTGTGGCATCACAAAGTGCAGACGTAGCTAATGGCTGCGAGGAAAAAGGTACTCCTAGTTTTCCTATGTATAATGATGTTCCGAAGGCAATTCATTTTAGTGTGGATAAACATGTAATACGAGCATTACTGCACGTTCTGTACTGACTGTAAACTTTTGGTCAATGTGTTGAATAATGTAATGCGTTTTCATTTAAGAAGAATTAAGAGAAATTATGTGGCTCTATGAAGAATTAGATTAAATAAAGGAGCAGAAATTTAATAAAGTAATGTACAAAATATAATTTAATGAAACTTTTGCGGATTTATGGAATCTCGATGATTAAGATGAAAAACCAGGGTAAAATAAAACAGTTGAAGGGCAAATGAGGCTTAAAAGTTGATAAAAAGGTACAGTTAATCACGTAAGGTTTTGATCTTGGATCAGGGGAAAAAATATAAATGCAAAGTCAAGTCAAAGCCTATATTCGACCGCTCACTAATGAAAAGTGGTATTTGAAATATATGAAAGGCCATAAAGGTCTTGATATGGATGACATTGACAGTAAAAGACGGTCCATTTGAAAAAAAAAAAGGGCGCCATTGTGGGCAACGCGCTAATCCCTCTTTTGCTTCTTATGATGGCGACATTCATTTGGACAGTGCGGGGGCAGGGCAATTTGACACATAGACCTAAGTATGGGCAAGACCCAATATGACCGGGTCAGGATGGGAAGCATGTGCTCGACCATGCCCCCATGCATATATATATATATATATATATATATATATATATATATATATGCACAAATTTATCAGCCAACCCAGCGCTTCTATTTTTTGGCGCTTCTATTTTTTCTCTCTCTCTCTCTCTTCTCTCTTTCTTTTCGGCAAAAACAGGAAAAAAATAATAAAAAAAAATTGTACAAGGATAAGACGACTATGAACCTATTCACTTGAGTTCACTTCTTTCTGCAAGGTCTCCTAACTATATACCTATTATGCCTTTGCTCCTCTCCGTGTAGACCAATTTTCCCGCTTCACAAGATGCACTTCTCTTGAACTTCCAAAACCAGGCAATCCAACCTTTACGGTTCGTCGTGATTCATGCTCTTTGCCTCTTGAAACATCTCCAGTGGTTCTGAAACCACTCCACTATTACACCAAGTTCGGGCTTTATCTTCTCTTGGACACAATCTCATATACGACTTCCCCACAATGGGTCCTTTCCAGTCTCAAAACTCTCAACTGTTATCAGTAGCATCCTGTGCCCATTCATCCAGTCCAAAGCCATGTCACTAAGGTGCAGGTGCCAGCGTAACACATTTCAAAAAATTTAGGTGCAGTGGTGTGGTGAAAGTATTTATTATTATTATTATTATTAATTTTTTTATTATCCATAAACCATAAAATTATTAAATAACAAAATCAAAATTACAATTTGCTAATCATGATATCGTTATTTTTAAGAGATAACTAATAGTACTCAAGTATATATACATAGCTATGCTGCCTACGGCAAAGAGAGATGAGACAGAATACAGAGAAATCAAAATCGGAGCGCGATATCAGAAAAAAACACAGAGTGAGAGAGAAAGAGTTTACTATTTAGTGTTTACCATCCTAAAATGAAGCTTCGTTTGTGAGTGAAGAAGAACAGAGAGATTAAAGGCTTTTGCGCGATATCAAAGATTAAAGGGTATGCTGCCTGCGGCAGAGAGAGACGAGACAGAACAGAGAGAAATCAAAATCAAAACACATTTCTGCGAAGAGTGAGAGAGAGAGTTTACCGCTTCATTCGTGAATAAAGACAGTGGAAAGATGTGAAAGAATAATAGAGCAGGGGAGCAGCAGACGCCGAAGATGATGCCGCCACTAGAAGTAGAAATCAGAGAGAGAGCGGCGGACGCCAGATGAAGATGATGCCGCCGGTGGAGGTAGAATTCAGAGAGAGCAGCGGATGGGAAGAGAGCAGTGGGAAGGGGGTGAAGGGCATGATCTCGTGCCCTAAATCAATTTTCATTAAAAATAAAAATTAAAAAAAACCCACAAAATGGACCAAAATGTCCATGGTGCTGTTTGACCGCACCTGACTTGCATTTGACGTGGGTCAGGTGCGAGTCGAGAATGGACGAAATTAGTCAGGTGTGGCTGACCGCACCTGACTCACTTTGACTGGCTATGGGTGCGAATCCTGGTCGCACCCGCACCCACCCTGGTGACATAGGTCCAAAGAAGTACAATTTCAGATTAAAATTTGTTCTACACTGTCTTTAAAGATTAGCCCGCCCGCCTCTGTAGGTTCAAGAAAGGCTTATGTTGATCTTCAGGAAAAATGAAGGTTTCTTTACAAAAATTTCATATGGTCATGTATCCATCTCAATGTCACCAAATATGAACTGAATTTGGAGGGCACAAATCTTCCATATAATAGTGGGAAAGGTAGCTTTCCAAATGTTGGATACCCGTTCCCTCTTGAAGGCATGGGCCGTCCACCTTTTGAAGGCATCAGCTGACACACCGTGGATCCTGTTATGTTTTCTAAACAAACTGCACACCTTTCTCCAGATTTGTTTTTTAATCATGGGACAAGAAAACAAAACATGTTCCAAATCCTCTGTCGCCTTCAAATAGAATCGGCATCTGGAGGTGAGGGAGAAGCCTAGATGTTGAAGTTTGATTGAGTCTAGATCCTGTTTGTACATGTTATATAAAGTCCAGCTAGCTCTAGGGTGGCAGCTAGTTTTCCATAACCACTCTTGTCATTTGTCATTCTGCTTCGATTGCTTGCCACATAACATCAGTGTTAAGATTCGCTCAAGAGATACTGTTATAATCGATACCACATCCTCCTCATCAGAGTTAGTGGGACCATTCTGGATCCAGCTCTTTCTGAATTGTTCCGAAGTTGCGCATTATGCTGCATTTCTATCTCAATTTCATAAATTTTCATATATCTGAGTTTGAACAACACCATATAATGTGAAGTGCTGATTTTTTCATATTATGTTATAGCCTCAATTATCAAACCAAAATCTTATCCTCTTACCATCACCTAGAATCCAATTGGCATATAGTTTTAACTTTCTCGATCCCCAGATAATTCATGACCAATTCCAAGAGCATCCAGCTCTGCATTTTTCCATTCAAAGAGGGCTATATCTCAAGTATTTCTGTCGAATCAATGGGGTCCATCGTTTGTCTTCAACATTCATCCAGAGCATGTTCCAAGCCATGTATGTTGCACTTATATTAGATATCCTTTTAGTGTTGGAACCAACTTATTTGGCTTACAAACAGTCCCGATTTATGAGTGAAGCTTCCTACCTCCAAGGATCCCCAAAGGAATTTTGCACACATGCTCTCCAGTCAAGTCACCAGTAATTAATGGCATTCATGATGACATGGCAGATAAGGGTTAGTCAGCCAACATGGGAAAGGTGGTGTGTTCTCCAGGGGCCAGTTCTTTTAGAAACCTTCCCCTTCAGGAGGCTTACATATTCTTTTTATAATTATATTCTTGATGAAAGAAACTCCCAGTTACGTAGATGGCCGTTTGGCTTCCTGCCATCCCAGCGATCCTATCCACATATCTTTGTCATCATCTTGAACTTAGAAGCAGAACATTAAGGACTTTGTGATATTGCTTTTAAGGCCAGCACCTTCTTCCAAGGCCAAAAACGTCCAACAAATGCCACTTTTGTTCTTCGGCTGCACATCAATAAATATGAGATAGATATGTCATCTGAGGCCTGGCTCGATTTTGGGTCGAACCACCTTCTTCTCCATGCATTTAGACTCCAACATCTTATGAAAGACTTCCATGGCACAAATGAAAAGGAGTTGGATAGAGCGTCTCCATGGTGCAAGCTTCAACTGTGGGAATAAGATTCACCTATTCTTCCATTGAGGTTGATGGAGAACGTCGCAATGGAGCTGTAGGTAAGAATACACTGCATCCAAGTTTCATGGAAGCCTATATATAGGCAATTGCATAAGAATACACTGCATCCAAGTTTCATGGAAGCCTATATATAAGGCTGAGGATGTGCTTCATGCGTTATTTCATAATAGAAGATATGCACTTATATATAGGCAATTGCATAACTCTATGGTCATGAAGTGATGCAAATCGTTTGTGCCAACATGTTTGGCAATGAGCACAATCGCAGTCTGTCATGTCCTTATCATCGGTAGATTTATTAAAATGTGATGCAAATGGGTGAACATGCAAGGAGTTTTAAATTGATGCTATAGTAATGTACAATAATGCATAAGAGAGTTAAAAAATTAAGTACTTCATTAATGTATGACAGTTTTATTTTTTTTAATATGGTCTAGTTATGTCAATATGAGTTACCAAGGGTAATGTCCATTATTCTCTACATTTAACTCATGTTTTGATGTTCTTTTTAATGTCATGAATGCAATGTGATTTCTGTCATGAGTTATGCCATCATTATGATGGAAGTTATGGGTCAAAGGTTATAGTCTTGAGGTCCTATAAATAAGTGATTGGGAATGTGCATCTTGTACCAAGTGTAAGTTGTAATAAGATGGTCTTGTGGGTGTCGTGAGTTGTATGAGTTTTCATCGTCTAAATTTTGCAAGTTCATTGTATGCAACATAAGGTACAATGTTCCGTTATTGTTTATTTCTAACAATGTGGTACCAAAGCCCATGCTCGATCAAGTTGAGCGTATTCATCAAAGCCAATTAGTACATTATGAAGTTTTTTTTAGCCGATTTTCAAGGTTGTTCGTATACGCATGATTGAAAAATGTCTTCAAATGGTATGAATTTGAATACTACTCTCGACCTCTCATGCACTTTGGTACCTAAAATAGAAAAAATTATGAATTTTGAAGCATAAAAATGAAGGCATTTTTTATATCACAAGATCTTTGAGATCTAGTTGAAAATGATCTGGCGGAATCTTCAAATGAAGCGAAGGAGACAATAAAAAAGGATGCAAAGACTCTTCTTGTTTTGCAGCAAGCTGTGACTAAAAATATTTTTCCTCGCATTGTAACAACGACCAAATCATGTGAAGTTTGAGATATTTTGAAGAAAGCTTATCATGGAGATAGCAAGGTAACAACAAAAAATTTGAGATGTTGAAAGAGAATGAATGCATCCAAAATTTCTTTTCTATAAATCAAATGAAAACTTTTAAAGAGATAACTGGAAAAAAAAGGTAGAGAAAGTCTTACAAAGTTTACCACCTAAATTTAATCATGTCATAACTGTTATAAAAGAATATAAAGATATGAGTACTTATTTTATTAATGAATTGATGGGTTCACTTTTAGCACATGAAGCGAGATTGAACATGTCAACAAAAAACAAGTATTGAACATGCATGTCAGGCTAAGGCAGAAATTTCTAACAAGCAAAAACATGATGAAGGTATGTCAAATAGTAAATATGCAGGCCGAGGAAGTGGTAGAAGTGGCTATCATGGTTGTGGTCGTGGCTATGGTCGTGGAAGATTTGGTGGAGGGTGATAGGATTCTGATTGTGGTAGTAATAAAAAACCAAACTATAGGGACAAACAATGTTATTTTTGCAAAAAATATAGACACATTGAGGCAAAATGCTGAGAGAAGGCAAAAAAGCAGGCCAATGTGGCTAAAGAAAAGGAAGAATGTAATCAAGGTGACATTTTCATTGCTCATTCAAAAGCTAAGGTCGATCATGTATGGTTTTTAGATAGTGACTACAGTAACCATATGACAGGTGAAAGGAACATTTTCTGCTATATTGACAAGTCTGTGAAGGTATGTGTACGACTCAAAAATAACAAGCAAGTACAGAGTGAAGACAAAGGAACTACTGAAGTCAAGATTAAATCAAGTAGTAAAAATTTAGTCCATAATGTTTATTATATACTTGGTTTAATTTACAGCTTATTGAGTGTTAGACAGTTGCTTAAAAATGGTTATTTACTTACTTTTAATGGTAGCATTTGAGAAATCAAGGAAAAGTAGTCAAATAGTAAGTCTCTCATTACATTGAAAAATACTCCAAATATGATGTTTCCACTTGAATTTTCACAAATAGATGAAGTTGCATTAATTAGTGATGTTGACAAAATATCTCAGCTTTGGCATTTGAGGTATGGTCATTTACATTATAATAGGTTGAAATTATTAAACAATAAAAACATGGCATTGAGTTTACCTCATATCATATGTATGGAAAGCAACATCGTATGCCTTTCCTAATTGAAAAGGCACGAAGGGCCAAGAAGCCTCTTGAACACTGCCATGCAGACATCTATGGGCCCATGCATGCTCATTCTTTGAACAACAATAAATATTTCATGTTGTTTAGTGATTATTTTACTCGTATGAATTGGGTATAATTTCTTACCTAAATATCAGAAGCTTTTGAAAAATTTCAAGAGTTAAAAGCTTTAGTAGAAAATACCAAAAATCATGTTATAAAGTGTTGGCACACAGATAGAGGATAAGAATTTTTATCTAATGATTTTGATGATTTTTGTAAAAGAATGGAATTCGCAGATAGTTGACAACAAAATAGTGTTGTTGAGTGAAAGAATAAAACTATGGTAGAAACAACTAGAAGTATGGTGAGTGAAAGCCAACTTCCAAATGATTTTTGGGTAGAAGCAATGGCTATTGCGGTTCATATTTTAAACATTTCACCAACTAAAGCAATACACAATCGAATACCCTATGAAGCTTGGTGGAAACACAAACATGATGCAAGTGATTTACGAGTTTCTGGGTATAGGAGAACTTTTATCTAACAATTTTGATTATTTTTGTAAAAAAATAAAATTCGTAGGC
The DNA here is from genome assembly GCA_011799765.1 of Nymphaea thermarum. Classification (NCBI taxonomy): domain Eukaryota; kingdom Viridiplantae; phylum Streptophyta; class Magnoliopsida; order Nymphaeales; family Nymphaeaceae; genus Nymphaea; species Nymphaea thermarum. The sequence continues at coordinate 60,173 of JAANDH010001253.1, read as the reverse complement.
AGTTGACAGTAATGAAGACACCTCAACAAAATAGTATTGTTGAGCAAAAAAACAAAACTGGGGTAGAAATGGCTAGTAGTTGGTGAGTGAAAGCCAACTTCCAAATTATTTTTGGTAGAAGCAGTGGATATAGTGGATATTACAGTTCATATTTTAAACGTTTCACCAACTAAAGCAGTACACAGTTGAACACCGTATGAGACTTGGTGGAAATACAAACCTGATGTAAATAATTTATGAGTTTTTGGGTGTATTTCATATGCTTTAATTGATTCAAGTGGTGTACTAAGTTGGACAAGAAAAGTAAAAAAATTATATTTGTTGGATATTTGGATGTTATGAAAGGGTATTAGTTGTATAACCTTGATACCAAATAACTTATTTTGTATGTTTTTTATGAAAGCAGTTTTTGGAAGCAGGATAACAAAAATGAGCATTTAGTTATTGAAAATGACCCAAATGAACCAAAAGAATTTGAAAAAGATGTTTCTTGCAGAGCTCAAAGAAACCGAGATATTGGACCTACTATGGACAGTGACTGTCTCCAAAAAATGGAAGGAGGGTTGATGATCTTTACAATTGTGCACATGCTTTGATGATTATAGAACAATGTTGATGGAAGCGTACAAAAATACAAAGCAAAGCTTGTTGCAAAAGGGTATGCTAAAAAATATGGGGTAGATTTTTCAGAAACTTTTTCCCGTGTTGCATGTTTTGAAACTATTATAATTATTTTGGCATTAACTGTTCATATGAAAAGGCCAGTTTTTCAGTTTGATGTGAAGTCGACATTTTTAAATGGCTTCTTCAAAGAAGAAGTCTATGTTTACCAACTATAGAGGCTTGTTATTAATCAACAAAAGGAAAATGTGTATAGGTTGAAAAAGACTCTTTATGGCGTTCACAAGCACCACGAGCTTGATATGGGAGTTTAGACACATATTTAATGCATAATGGTTTTCACAGAAGTGAAAGTGAACCAACTTTATATATGAAGGGAACAATGAGAGCCAATGAGAAGTTATATAAGAGTTTGATTGGGAAATTGATGTACCTTACATAGACATGCCCAGATATTGTATTCTCACTTAGTCTGATCTCAAGGTTTACACATTGTCCATCAATATATCATTTTGAAGTAGCAAAACAGATCATCTGTTATATCCGATCAACAACCAACTACGAGATTTGGTACCGATCTAATTCTGATTTTAAGTTAATTGACTTTTCTAATAATGGTTGAGTAGGTTTTGTTGGTGATAGAAAAAGCACAAGTAGATATGTTTTTACTCTTGGCTCGAGGGATGTGTCGTGGATGCCGAAAAAACAAGCAACTGTGGCTCTATCATCTTCAGAAACAAAGTATGTTGTCACAACTACAACTGCATGTCACAGAATATGGATTCGAAGAACTTTATTAAACTTGCATAAAAAGCAAGTCAAGGCAACATAGTTATTTTGTGACAATCAAGCAACAATTGTCATAAAAAAAATCTAGTATTCATTGAAAGAACTAAACACATTGAGACCTGTCATCACTTTATCCGTGAAGCTGTTGTTGATGGAATGGTAATAATGAAATATTGTTCCACAAATGATCAAGTTGCAGACTGATTTATGAAGCACTCGACCATTCAAAGTTTGTAAAATTCACGGTCATTTCTTGGAGTATCAAGTTTTGCATCAAGAGGGACTATTAAAATATGAAGTAAATGGATGGCCAAGCAATGAGTTTTAAATTGATGCCATAGTAATGCACAATGATGCATATGACAGTTAAGAAATTAAGTATTACATTAGTGTATGGTAGTTGTATTTTTTTTTAATATGGTATAGATATGTCAATATGAGTTACCAAGGGTAGTGTCCATTATGCTCTACACTTAGCTCATGTTTTAATGTTCTTTTTAATGTGTTTTTTTTAATTTAAGTCATGAGTTATGCCATCATTATGATGGAAGTTATGGGTCATAGGTTATGGTCTTGAGGTCTTATAAATAGGTGACTGGGAAAGTATATCTTATACAAAGTGTTTGTAATAAGGTGGTCTTGTGGGTGTTGTAAGTTGTATGAGTGCTCTCATCCTCTAATTCAGTAGTTGTTTTTCAAGTTCATTGTATACAACATAAGGTATGATGTTCTATTATTGTTTATTTCCAACAAAATTTACTGGCCAATATGACGTCTCTAATCTCTTCTTGAAGACTACTGGGAAATCTGATCATTGTCATGCTCCTTCACCTGCAGCCCAATGATGGCAAGGCTGAGAACATACCTGAAATGATCATCATTTGGGAGAAGGTTGATGAAGAAGTCCTCATATGCCAGCTTGATTGCTCGTGGGTCTTGAATTAACTCATTGTTAATTAGTAGAGAGCTAATGTTATTCTTTGCCTAACGATATTATCCTTCATTTGGTAGTAAAAAGTATTCAAGTTTCCCTCTAAGAACCATTTCTACTTGGCTTTTTGTTTCATAATTTCTCTTCCTCCTTCAAGGTATGGAGGTACTTCTTTCTGGGACAACTCACCAGGTTTCCATCATGAGTACACTGCCTTGTTCCATAATCCCTTAGACATGATCAAGTTTAGAGTGAATGCCATCAAAGTGGAAGGAAACAAGGCCATACTGGTGCTTATTCCGTCCAGCTAGGTCACTTCTAGCTTGGAGCTGAGGCAGATCATGGGCCAACCTCCAAGAGAGATTCTCCAACTTTGTGCCACAATACTCTTACAATAAGGTCGCTGGGTGTAAAAAATAAATAATCTAAATGGACCTTTACTCTCTTTTAGATGCATAATTGTGGGGGCATTTATAAACCTAGGTTTTATGAAGACCAACCTGAGAGAATCTTAAGATCAGGGCAATTATAGCCTCTATTAGATCACAATTATACATAAATGAATTGCATCCCCTGCAAACTGTAGTAATTGAGAAGCTTTCCTATTTTATCCAAAGCACTTTTCATAGAATTAAGATAATCTGCAATGAGTGAAGTGAGACTGGAACTACAATTGATATATGAGAGTTTATAGAAGCATCTGTTTCGTTCTTATGAGAGATTTCATTGTGCATGACATCAAACTCCTTAATTTCAGCTCTCTCCACAAAATTCCATCAATCAAAAATTTAATGATGCAGGTCCTATTTAGACAATCCCATTGAAGTAATCCATGTTGGTCACAAAAGCATAGTCCTCAAATTAGAGGCAAAACTTCTGAAGAAAGGTCTAGTTCATATAAGTTTCAACAATGAAGAAAATCTCAGGATTGAGATTGATTCAAATTAGTTTAGCTTCCTCCTAGCTAATGAATGCACCAAGCCTCGTGCATTCCAAACCAAAATGCACACTAATGGCAGGTTGGATCAGCATTTGCACCCTGATCAGCCTCAATTTCCGTGGCACATTTCACATCTTGTGAGATGGAGAAATGCTCGAGAGAGTAAAAGGGCTTAAGTGTGGTGATCTCTCTTCAGGATCAATCAGGATTTGTTGATTTCTCGCACCCAATATTGTGAGAGACTTGTCACAAGAAGGGGTGCCCAATGTCGCCCATGTAATAATTTTCTTTTGCTTATGGAGAAAATACTCTCTTTCTTTCTCACTCGATCTCGACATATATATATATATATATATATATATATATATATATATATATATATATATATATATATATATATATATATATATATATATATATATATATATATATATATATATATATATATATATATATGTCTGTGTGTGTGTGTGTAGTCCACAACCTTGGACGTCCATCTCATCCATGGATCATGGTTTAGACAACCAATAGGAGGTTTAGAAAATATAAAATAATTGAAATATGTAGATTTGGCAAATTTCTCTCTCTAATTGGTTGAAAAGTTCATGGGATATATTAATCTTACTGAGGCAATTAATTTGGATATTTTGTTTGTAATGTTAAGGAAATGAAAATTGATCATAGATTATGCCAAGTTGCATATGTCCATTGATCAATTTAAATTGTGAATCTTATGAAATCATGAGGAATCATTTTGAATCCCTCATGAAAATACCTTGTCCTATGGCCAATTTTGGCAAGCCAATGAGGTCTGGTCCTTGAGACCAGGCCGTGCAGTCCAGTTGGGGCATTTGTTGGTTGGACCAACCTGCGGGACAATGACTTAGTTCGTCCAACCCCTAATAGACACAGCTAGAAAAGACCGCCGGTCACCTTTTGGCCAGTGGTCAGCTAGTATTGATTTTAATTTTAATTTCCTATTGTTTTGTAGAATTTTAATTTAAAAATTCAATTCAAATTTTAGGAACGAGATGTCACGTTTGGCTGTGCGCGGGTTGTGGTGAGCGGGTTGCCTTAAGACAAAAGGCCAGGTTTTCATCTGGTCTTTTGCCTTAGCCTAAGGCTCCAGGCAGGACGTGGTCCGATGGGCTATGAGCCGGCCATGCATTGGGCGGAGCTCGCCAATGTATGGTCAGCTTCTCCGTTAGTTTCTTATTTAATTAATGTAATAGTTTTTTTAAAATATTTTTCTTCCCTTTGACTTTACTTGACTAGAGCATTAAGTCTCTTTAATTTTGGTTTTTGATTTGGAATTTAATGTAAAATTCAGGTCACAGTTCCCATGGCCTGGTGGATCTTGCCTCATGGTCCTAGTTCGATCATTTAGACTTGGTATTCTTGGATCATGGATCTAAATATCTTGAATTTTGAATTATACTTGGATGACGAATTAGAATCCATAAATTAGGCTCAAACTCGTAGTGGGTTAGTTTTGGTTTTAGGAATCCTGGATGCACGGTCTAGAATGGGAATCTAGATCTAGTCTTGTACTTATATTCGGGTTATAATGATAGAATTAGGTTGTTTGAGATTGAGATAAGCACTATGGAGGCACTGGAAAAGATAATAGTATTACCTTGAGAAATGGAGTCTGGGAAATGGGCCAGATAAGTTAGCTTGGTGGGAAGAATGTGGGAGTGCATGTGACGTTTGGAAGAGGTGCAGGTTGACATTTTGCGAAGAAGAATGGAGAGAACTGATATGGTCCAGCCTAGCTAGTTCCTGCTAGAAGTTGCTAGGGTTGTACATTGCCAGTAAGTCAGACTGCCGATGTAGGAAGGGGTTAAAGGTTATGGAATCCAGCTTGCTAGTAGATGTTGTCGAGCGGGCAGGGGCAGAGTCAGCCCTTTGATACTTCTATAGATAGTTCCATCTTTAAGTCTGTCTCCTTCAAACTTAGACAGAGGCACATTAGGAGCAGCTGACATGTCCATTGCTTTTGCTTCTTCCGTTTGAGCTCTTTTTAAGAAATCCTTGATGTATTTTTGTTGTGACAAGAGAAGTCTGGTAGCTTTGTGACTGACCTCGATTCCAAGAAAGTAATAAATATCCCCAAGGTCTTTGATGGAGAAATTGTTACCAATCTCATAAATGAAGTTTTGCATTTCCTGTGGAAAGCTCCCTATCACAACGACATCATTTATATAGATAAGAATGTACACAATGTATAATGTAGATGAATATGTAAATAAATAGGACTCATATTTGGATCTTTCAAATCCCTTGGATATAAGGTATGCACTCAAACTTTCAAACCATGCCCGCAGAGCTTGTTTGAGGCCATAAAGAGATTTCTTTACTCTGCATACATGATGGGGGTTATACTTATTTTCAAATCCTGGTAGTTGACTCATACAAACTTCTTTTAAAGTCTCATAGAGAAATGCATTGTTAACATCTAATTGGTGGACTTTCCATCTTGGACTAGTGGCAATGGATAGAACAAGGTGAACCATAGTAGGTTTTACAATAGGAGTGAAAGTATCAAAGTAATCTATCTCTTCATGTTGGCTATATCTTTTGGCCACAAGGCGGACTTTGAACCGTGCCATAGACCCATTTGCGTGCCTCTTAACCTTGTAAATCCATCGACATCCTATTACATTAAAGTGTGATTTAGAAGGAACCAAATCCAAAGTCTTGTTTCTGTGAAGAGCTTCTATTTCGCTTCCCATAGCTTTATTCCATTTATAGGATAAATATTTTTCTTTTGAGGGGAGGCCAAGGCCCCTACTGGCCCCCCTTGAATCTGCCCCTGTTGAGCGTTAGAATTTGATGACCGTAAGTTGTGATATGGTCAAGGGAGCATGCAGGTGGAGGAGCTAAACTTGTAGCATACAAAATTGTCGAAAAGGATATTTTAAATGAGTTTCAGAAGCAGTTCAATGGTAAAATGGTTGGAGGATTACTTTCTTTGTTGTCTGCTGGTTGATCAGAAGCAAGAGTGTGCATGAGGGCATCTGAGCAAAGTATGAGGATCAAGGGGAGGTAAGCATGGTAGTGCTGCAAGGAAGCCTATTTAAGTGTAAATAACCGATGGTTAAAACTTGAATTAACATAGGCCTTATAATCTGTGGGGAGGAGAAGAGGAGCAATAGAAGGGAGATTTTCATCCATATTTATGTGTGTGCAGATTGGGAGTGGAAGGAGAATGTTTGGGTTGAGTTTACTATGGTAATGGTGTGAAGGCTGTAGCATCTATAGACCGGCCACAAAATTGAAGATACTCAGGATGAGGGTGTGATGCGTGTACTGTAAGATCATTTGGTGGGCCGACATATGTCTATAAGGAATTTCAGACATTATAGCTATCTTAAAGTAAATATCCGCTTAAGTGATTGCGTTTTGGGATATTACGTCATTTTAAATGGTATGGGGTAATTTTGAAATATATAGATACCAGTAAGCAATTATAGACTCTTTGATGGGTGGAATCCGTAATTGTCCTCATTATAAAATGGTAGTGGTCCCCGGGGTCGTGCAATGGTCGTCTGAGACGTTGGTCTCTAGGGTTTTCCTCTTCCCCATCTGAGAGAGACCTCAAGCGCGCCGCACGTACTCTGGAAGATCCTACCGTGATCTACCATCCCGTGCAATAGTTCAGATGGATTTAGGTACGCTTCCGCTTCAGTTCAAGTTTTGTTTAATTCAATGATTTAGCATGAGCATGATCCTGTTTTAGGGCATATGTTTGGTTTTGTGTATGCATGAGGGGAGAAATCCCTACAATTGGTATCAGAGACTATGCTCGTTGTTTGACAGGATTAATTATCTATATTCATTGTTGACCAAGAATACCACTTGCAGTTAGTATTTCAATCCAAAGATTGGATATTAACGTTGCACCGGTACCTTGTGATGGGTTTTGGGCCATTGTGTTAAATTCATTTATATTTGTTGTTTCATCTTTGTACATGTATTGATTGTGAGCATGCTTTGGTTTGTTCTTTGTATAGTGAGTTCTGCTTATATAATATTTACAAATTTTGAGTACTATTCTTGAGTTACATGATTCGATTTTTCAAGTAAGAAAAGAAAGACTGTTAAGGAAGTTGCATTTGACCAATCATCCGTTAAGAAACAAAAGAAGCATAAGGAAGGCCTATCAGGCTGCTTCTTTTGCAACGGTGAAGGTCATATAAAGGAGGATTGTACTGAGTATCACGCATGGTGTGAAATGAAGGATACACTTCTCACTTTGGTTTGTTCTGAGGTTAATTTAACTTCAGTACCCAGCAACACTTCGTGGGTAGATTCGGTGTTACTACTCACATAATGTCTATACAAGGTTGCCTAAATTGTCGAACGCCAAATGATGCTGAAAGATTCATCTATGTGGGCGATGACAAGAAGGCGAAGGTTGAAGCCATAGCAGATCTTTGGTTATTGTTAAAGACTAGTTGTTATTTGAATTTGACAGAAACTTATGTGATACCGTCGTTTAGGCGGAATTTGGTTTCTATTTCCTCGTTGGACAAATTTGGTTATTATTGTTCATTTGGAGGAAGTAGATTTAAGTTGTTTCTGCACTCAAATTTGAATTCCACTAGTTCTTTGTCTGGTAGCAATAACCTCTATTTGCTTGATACAGTTGCTTCATATCATGAAACCTTGCATATTACATTTAGAGGTACTAAAGGAAAATTAGCCAATGAGAATTCTGTTATGTTATGACATAGGCGCTTAGGATATATCTCTGAAAAGAGAATAAAAGGCTTATGTCAAAAGGAATTCTTGAGTCCCTTGATTTTGCAGACTTTAATGTTTGCATTGAAAGTATAAAGGGAAAATTAACAAACATTAAGGAGTTATAAGTTTTATAATCCATCCAGTAAGTCTTTCTTTGAAACAGGAAATGCCCATTTCTTTGAGGATATTGAGTTTGGGGGAGGTGATCACGTTAGGAGCATTGCCTTTGAAGAGAGACGTGAGTCTACTCATACAGATGTTGAAAGCAATGGTCAGGTCTATATTCCTGGCATTGTTCCATCAACATATTCAGAAGAAGGCAATGATGTCGACCTCCCTATTCAAACCACTGAAGAACAAACTCAACAACCTCAAGAAATTCAAGTAGAGGTGCCACTGAGGAGATCCACTAGAGAGAGGAGAAATACAATTTCAAATGATTTTGTCTATCTCCAAGAACATGATGTTGATATGGGCTTAATGGAGGATGATCCTGTCAACCTCCAGCAAGCAATAAAGAGTTCTAAATCTCTTGAGTGGATAGATGCCATGAATGAAGAAATAAAGTCTATGATGCATAATGACGTATGGGAAGTTGTTCCCTTGCCTCAAGATGTGAAACCCATTGGTTGTAAATGGATATTTAAAACCAAGAGGGATTCGTTAGGAAACATCGAAAGGCATAAGACACGTCTTGTTGCAAAGGGCTTTACTCAAAAGGAAGACATTGATTATACAGAGACTTTCTCTCCAGTTTCATCGAAAGACTCTTTCAGGACTATAATGGCACTTGTAGCTCATTTTGACTTAGAGCTCATTTTGACTTAGAGCTGCATCAGATGGATGTTAAGACAACGTTTCTAAATGGAGACATTGATGAAACGATATATATGGTGCAACCAGAAAACTTTGCTTCAGGGGATGCAAAGAAAATGGTCTGCAAACTCAAGAAATCCATCTATGGGCTAAAGCAAGCTTCCCGTCAGTGGTACTACAAATTTCATCAAGTTGTAGTTTCATTTGGCTTCGAAACTAATATGGTTGATGAATGCGTATACCAAAAGTTCAATAGGGGTAAATTTATCTTTCTGGTTTTATATGTCGATGATATATTGCTGGCAAGTAATGATGTGAGCATATTGTATGAAACTAAGAAATTTTTGTCAACAAAGTTTGACATGAAGGATCTTGGTTGTGCATCTTTTGTATTGAGGATCCAAATATTTCGAGATCGTTCTCAGGGTATTCTTGGATTATCACAAAAGGCCTATATTGATAAGGTGCTTAAGCGATATGACATGAAGGATTGTAAACCAGGAGATACTTCAGTTGCTAAAGGAGAAAAGTTTAGTCTCCAACAGTGCCCTAAAAGTGAAATCGAATCTAAGGAAATGCAAAAGATTTCCTATTCATCTGTTGTGGGAAGCCTTATGTATGCTCAGGTTTGTACTCGTCCGGATATTGCATTTATCGTGGGAATGTTAGGCAGATACTTAAGTAATCCAGGTATGAATCATTTGAAAGCAGCCAAAGGGTATTTAGATACTTACAAAGAACATAAGGTTTTATGCTCACATACAGAAAGTCAGACCAGTGGGAGATCATTGGGTATTCTGACTTTGTTGGGTGCCATGACAGTAGCATAGCATGTTACGAGGCATCCAATCATGTTTTGTGATTGCAGAATTTTGTCACGGGGCTGCACATTATGTATGGTATAAAAAGACCACTAAGGTTATTGTGTGATAATAATTCAGCAATCATGTACTCTAATAACAGCCGTTTGTCAAAGTCGAAACACATCGACATTAAGTTTTTGGGCTGTTAAAGAGAGGATACAGAATGGTCAAGTGTCTAGAGCATATTGGGACAAACTCCATGATAGCGGATCCGCTTACCAAGGGTTTAACACATAAGGTCTTTCACGAACATGTTGTTCGTATGAGGGTGTTATCCTTGGATGATGTGCTGGTTTAGTGGGAGTTTGTATTTTGTTTGCTCTAATGTATGGACACATATTCAGTTTTTCTGCAGAATAAAGTTTAAAGTTCTTTGGTTTCATTCTGTGCTTATGTGTTTGTGGTTTTTGATCTCCATAAGGTTTTAAAGTTGGACCAGTTGAGAATAGACATGTTGTAATCACATTACATATAATTCTCATGCTATACATCCATATCAGATCTATGTCATTGATTATGTTAACATTTGTGATCATTGAAGGTTTAGCTAATTTTATTATAGCAAAAGCCGCTTTGGTTCTGTGTTGATATAGTCATGGACGATATTGGTGAAAATGACATTTAATAAGATAGCAATTATGAGCTCCTAAGGTTATGTGTAATGTCTGAATGTATAAAGACATATTTGGCCCAAGTGGGAGATTGTAAGATCATTTGGTGGGCCGACATATGTCTATAAGGAATTTCAGACATTATAGCTATCTTAAAGTAAATATCCGCTTAAGTGATTGCGTTTTGGGATATTACGTCATTTTAAATAGTATGGGGTAATTTTGAAATGTATAGATACCAGTAAGCAATTACGGACTCTTTGATGGGTGGAATCCGTAATTGTCCTCATTATAAAATGGTAGTGGTCCCCGGGGTCGTGCAATGGTCGTCTGAGACGTTGGTCTCTAGGGTTTTCCTCTTCCCCATCTGAGAGAGACCTCAAGCGCGCCGCATGTACTCTGGAAGATCCTACCGCGATCTACCGTCCCGTGCAACAGTTCAGATGAATTTAGGTACGCTTCCACTTCAGTTCAAATTTTGTTTAATTCAATGATTTAGCATGAGCATGATCCTGTTTTAGGGCATACGTTTGGTTTTGTGTATGCATGAGGGGAGAAATCCCTACATGTACTAGTAAGGATCCACGAAAGCTGGACGAGTACCTCCATGGATGGGTGGGTTGGGAGGTTCAGGATGACATTGATATGTGGAAAAGGATCCAGAGACATAGATCTGTGTCGGACAATCTTAACGCAGATATGAAAGAATGCTAACTTGTATTTTTTTTGGTTTTTTGAAGGATTGTGGCAATCCTTATTTATTATTATTATTATTATTATTATTATTATTATTATTTTTGGTCTGTTTATTGCTAAAGCTTAGTTTTGTTGGCCGTTCCCTGCTGTAAATACGAGTATTGCCTTAAATAAAGCTTTTACTTCAAGCACAAACACGCAACATGTGTGGTTTTCTACCCAAAAAAACCGTTTTCATTTGGCTTTATGGTTTCACCTGATGATGGTACAATGGAAGGCCCAAGGTTCCAGAATTGGTAAAGCCAGAGAGAACCAAGAATGACCAAACCCTAAATTAGACACAAACATGGAAAATAAACACCAAAGATGATAATGTTCAGGAATTTCAGAGATGGTTCTTTTGTAAGTTCAGGATTGGATGAGTAAAGACATGCTGGAACCTGGTGTTCCATCAGATCATATGGGGTATCTGGAAGACCAGAAACAAGTGGAAGATAGAGGGTTTGTCAACCTCGGCTACTAGTAACGAAAAAGAAATCTTCCATGTGTCATTGTGAGACAAGAAAGATGATGTATATAGCTAGCAGGCTGATGTGAAGTGTCACTAAACTGCACGGTTTTGACCGAGGTCAATGCGTCTCTATTTTTGGTTCTTCCTATGCCTCATGCACAACTATATTTTTTTGCAGATAATTCTCCATAAAAGGTAAGGGGCTTAAGCCCCCTGCAGCATTGTTTTCATAACACCCAAATTGTTAATGGGAAACCCCAATTAGCAATGAAATTACAAATAAAACAAATACACAGAGATGTGGACTCCTAGAATTACCCCACCCCCACAACCCCCCCTCCTCTAAACAAAAAAAATGAAAAGAAAAAAAATCAATAAATAAAAAATAAAGATCGAGCAACAACGCCCAAAAATAAAAAATTTTCATAATTCTATTTTCTGAAAATGGAAAGAGGAAATATATCTCTTTGCTCAGAACCCCAAAATTTTGGAAACTTTGGTGGTCTAATTCTACACTTGTTAACTAATTTCATACCAAAGATCATCCCAAAATTAGTAGTCATCACAAAGTTTTTGCTTTGCTGTGGCGCCGGAAAACTGTATGTTTGATAGGTTAAATTTTGCATGTCAGAGAAAGAAATTTTCTTGACGGAATTTGCCAAATAAAATCTGGATTTGGCTTTACGTACATTCAAGTGGCCACAGACTGAAAGTCAGAATTTTCCAAATTGATTTACCATTAAAAATGATTTTAAAATTTGATAAAATATGCATGCCAAAAAAAATTCAAGTTCACAGGCTCTACGTCTTCAATACACTACTAAACACTAACCACACACTAAAATCTATATCTTAAGCAAATACTGGCACAAATTCCAGGCCTCTATTTCTTGCCTATCTAATTTCTTCTCGCCTCCTTGACAACACAATTTTAACAAGTAAAGCTAAAGAAACATAGAAATGTTTTCCTATATTTTACTAATATTTTGATTTTCACTAACAAAACAAAAAAAAAGTATGATAAAGTGGATTCTCTCTCCCTCCCCCTGGGTTTTCATAGAGCATGCTTCAGACCCTTTTACAGGCCAGATATAGAGTGCACTGGGAATGTACTGGGACATGATAATGACCACTCTAAGACTCGAACCTAAGTCCTCTAGTGTGCGAATTCTCAATTGGATATTTCCAATATGTCATTCCTCAATGTTGGAGCTAAAACTTGATATCGGTTGTTGCATAGTACCTTTTCCTAAAGATATTTCCGTAGGGGACATGATTCAATGGATGTATCCATAAAATGAACTCAGCTTCATTAATACTTGAAACAAAAGCATAGACACAATGCACTAAACAAAGTTGCACAAAACAATCCAAACCTTGTATCTATAACTGAATCCTCTTCTACATATACCCCAGAATTCTACAATGTACTCTTCAACAAAATTCTGATTCTCAGCAGTAAACCTCTGAAATCAGGCATGCACTCAAGGACATGTAATTCACAGAAAAAAAGGATAGAAAATCTGGGATGAAATTGAAAGACTGAAGTACATCATAGCCACCTTATTTAACTGTGAACCCCTCTGCTCACCATATGTAGAGGGGGTGTCAATATGAAGGGCATAGTTTGCATTAACCGTACTTTCATAATACAATGCGATATAAAGGCGTGCACAGGTTACTCAACTTGGGCTACCTTTGTCCAAAACAAATATTTGGCTAGAAACAGTATTTGGACTATTAAGGCCAACGGCAAGCACTCAGCAGGTTGGAAGGGAATGCCGTGGGGTTGGTTCGAAGTCAGTCACCTTATGAGCTGGGAGACTGGCGATGAAAAGAAAGCATCCCATGTGACTTTCATTGATGATATAGACCCTCAATCGCCACAAAGGCCATGGTCCCAATTTAGTATCCAAAGTGTTAGTTCAGTCAAGGTGTCTCAGCAATGACTAAGATATCTTTAGGGCATATGCAACTCCGTCCTGTAGATTATCCGGCGACCGGTTCCGCTGCTCCCACGGATTTCTACCTCCACCGGCGGCATCATCTCCGTCAGGCGCCCGCTGCTTTCTCTCCGATTTAGACAAACACATACTTGTCTCTCCGTCTGCTGCTCTTTCTCCATCTTCTGATCCATCGTGTTTCTCCGTCTACTGCTCTCTCTCCATCTCTGGTAAACTCTCTCTCTCTCACTCTTTGTAGCAGTGTGTCTCCGTTTGCTGATCGATCGTGTCTCTCCATTTTTTTTTATTGTTTGATTCTGATATTGCGCTCTGATTTTGATTTCTCTCTGTTTTGTCTCGTCTCTCTCTGCCACAAGTAGCATAGCTATGTATGTATACTTGGCTTATGTGAACATCCAGCTTCTGTTTAATTCTTTAAGCCAGAGTATTGCTCGTTAGCTCTTAAAATGTGTTAATGAAACTGTCACTTGTTTTTTTGCTTGCCAAAGTACTGTTTGTTAGCTTCTGTTTAATTCTTTAAGCCAGCCAACTGGTTTCAGTTATGCTACATTGAGAAAAATTGTCGAGCATCTTCTCTGCTGTTTCTTATTTCTTTTGTTTTATATTGATGAAGTGAATATTTATTCCCTTATTTATTTTTGTCATATATTATATATATATATTATTATTACTATTATTATAAATTAATAATAATAATAAATACTCTCGCCGCACCAATGTGTCGCGCTGGCACCCGCACCCCGCACCTTAGTGACATAGAGCATAACAAATATGAAAAACGGAGAGACCGGCCGGGTTATTGCAGCCATTACCAATTCCTGAGCAGATTTTGAAAGATATTTCGATGGACTTCATCGAAGGCCTACCTCGGTCACGTGGGAAATCAGTGGTGTTAATGGTGGTTGACCGGTTGTCCAAATATGCACACTTTATTGCTCCAAGTCACCCTTTCTCAGCCAAGACTGTTGCGCACGCCTTTCAGAATTATGTGGGGAAGCTACATGGCATGCCTTGGTCCATTATCAGTGACCGAGTTTCAGTGTTCTTTGCTGCATTTTGGAGAGAATACTTTCACTTACAGGGCACAAAACTACAGAAGAGTACGGCCTACTACCCATAGACGGATGGACAAACAGAGGTAGTGAATCGCTGCATAGAAACCTACCTCCGATGCTTTGCAGGCAACATCCAAAGGCGTGGCCAGATTGTTTACCATGGCCAAAACTGACATACAACACCGCTTGACGCAATTCCACAAATACAACCCCCTTTGAGGCTGTCTACGGGAACCACCACCTGCAGTTCAATGTTACTTGCCGAGCACAACACGAGATGACACGGTAGACACTAAGCTACATTGCTGAGATGTCATCTTGAAGGGCCTAAAGGAACATTTAGCTGCATTCCGAAATCACATGGTCCTACAATACAATCATTGCCATAGAGAAGTGATGTTTCAAGCGGGCGATTGGGTATTCTTGAAGAGGCCCACAATGTACCATGCACTTGAGAGGAGCTGGACAGCAAAAGCTGCTCCCTCGTTACGTTGGGCCCTACAAAATCAACCGAAGGGTAGGTAAACTTTTTTACGAGCTCTTACTTCCCGAGGGAAGCTCTATACATCCGGTATTCCATGTATCCAAACTGAAGCTTTGCACCAACGGTCCCATCGGCGAAGATATTGATTCTGCCCCCATCTTAGAAGAAGCAACTGACCTTTCACCTTTTCGACACATCGGGATGAGGAAGGTAAAGGTAAACAACAAGTGGCATCACCAATGGCTTATTGAGTGGCTATCCAATGAAGATGGACCAACATCATGGGAAGATAGCGATGACATAACATCTCGTTTTCCATTATTCACACCTTGAGGACAAGGTGTTTTTCAAAGGGGAAAGTAATATGTTAGGATCTGTTTTAGTTTAGGCTTTGTTAACATTGCTTTATGTTGTGTTTGTTTTATAGTCAGTTTGGATCGAGACCTTAGTAAGGACCCGCTTTGCTTTATGTTGTAATCCTTTTTAGGTGTGATTAGCCCTAATGGAAGTTATTATGATGTTTTGTTCTCTCTCTTGATTTATCTCCTTCTCGTTTCCTTCCTCTTCCTTCGTGCACCAGTTGGTCGATAGCCTTGGAGGCTATCAATTAGTAATTTGATGTTTTATTGTAAATTTATTGTGTAATTTGATGTTTTATTTTAAGAATACCTTTCAAACTATGTATATGTGTCTTCCTGTTGTGGTGATGTTGTGGAAGTAAGTAATCTGATTAAGAAGTGGAAGATTCTATCTAGCTTCCAAGTGAATGATTGATGGGAAAACCGAAAATGAAAGAAACCAAATGATTGGAAGTAGAAGGAGGACATATTTTGCTTTTGGAAGCTAGTCAATTGGTGAACAGTATCCTTTAAATGAGTTTCTTTTGATTGTTCATGTTAATTTCTGGCTTTTACTTGTATCTAATAATATTGAGTTCTACATGCATGCAATAGATTGAAGTATTATACATACTTGATACTTCCTGTCTAAAGTACATTTGCTTGGGAACTATTTTAAGGCTTCTTAAATCATTCTACCCTGAAACCTATGTAGGTAATTTTAATTTTTTTATCAATGTTAATTTTATTCGCTTTCTGAAATTTTCTTATTGTTTACTTTTGACATTTTTATAGTCTAGATATGGATATATTGCTATGGATCTTGTTAAAGAGTGTTTATGCAATATTAGAAAGTTGAAGAGTAGTTCTTTAAATATTTTCTTATATTTAGTGGACTGAATCTATAATTGTTATATTGTCAACCTTAATCTCTTTTAATATGAGAATAGGGTCACGTGAATGAGTAAGAGAAAGTGTTTTCTCTCTCTCTCTCTCTCTCATCCCCTTCTTCCTCCAATATTCAACATGGTATCAGAGCCACAGACCTAGGGCTGTGTGATCTAGGGTTCCCTTCTTCTCTCATTTCTCCTCTCTTCTGCCAAACTAGAGTTTCACAACTAGGGTTTTTGCTGTTTACAAAACGAGCAAGCTGATTGGTTGGTTGGATAGAGGCTAATCACGTTTAACATGTAGAAACATGATTAGCACCCTTGTGTTGTTGCTGCTGTTGAAGTATATCATGTGCTTAAATGGTGAATCAGATCAGACTTTGCTGCAAAATCAGATTAACTCAAGTGCAGCCGTGGAAGATGTTCAGGCCAAAGAATGTCAGATCTGCTAGGGCAGTCCGATCTGTTTAGTCGTATGGTGCCTGGTGGATTCCCACAGTCAAAGGTATGTCGTGTTGGCAGGTTCAACCTTTTTCCTGCATCGTTGAAGTGAGACAAGTTTTTAAATTGTATGGAGTAGGCAGATTTCTGTTTTCTCTATGCATCATTGAAGTGAGACAGGTTTTCTCTACTGTCAAACTTGTGCTTGTTTGCTACCTATTATCAACATCTAAAAGTGTTGCCTGCTATCCACGTCTGAAAACAGTCTGCCAATTTGTTTTGTGTTTGTGTTCAACCTGATCCTTAAGTAGATCTCGTGGAGGTTACTGCTGCTGTAATCAAATTTTTATGTTGACCGTGTGGGGCAGAGTCAATCTGCTGCTTCTAGATGTAATTTGACCTGAGGAGCAGAATGACCTACAGATCATGGATATGAAATCGATAAGTTGAGGTCTCATTAGTTGTGGACTGCTGCTAATCGTAAAGTTTTGAAATTATTTTGTTGAGTTGCTGCCTGAGTTTCTGCCTATGTTGCTGCCTGTTTTACTGAATTTCTGAGTTGATGACTGGAGCCATAAGTGTGTTCCATATTCTTCTGTGCTACCATGCCTTGGTTGAAGTTTACTGTACCTTATACATACATATTGTGAGTACAATTCTGGTTGGAATTTTACTATGGCTGATTGTAATGTGTCCGAGCGTTCCCATGACTACAAGATGGCTGAAAATTCCTTCTCAGCCAACTTTGTTGGTGCTCCTACCGATGACCCAGATATGATGTGGATGATAGATTCTGGTGCCTCCAGACACTGTTGTAATCAACCACATATTTTTTTATCATTAGTCAGATTCTCTACACCACAACATGTTAGATTGGCTGATGGCAAACTATCTCCTGTATTGGGCAGCAAAGATATTTATCTCCCACATTTAGGCACTATTACCCACGTGCTCTATGTTCCATAGTTTCCTGTTAATTTGTTATATGTTAAGCAGCTGGCTATTGATTTAAAGTGTAGAGTCATTCTTTTATCTTGGTTCATGTTCTTTTCAGGACTTACTAACCAGGAAGATGATTGGTGGCGGCCATGAACGTGAGAGTCTCTATTTTTTGTCTGTCCTAGTAAATGTTGCTGTATCTTCATTCTCGTCGAAGCCTTCTCCTTTTTAGTGGCATCTCAGACTGGGTCATCAATATACTTGTCCACACACATCCCAACAAAATGGTGTTGCCGAACGCAAACATCGGCAACTCTTAAATGTGACCCATACCCTCATGCTGCACTCTCACATGCCTGCCTACTTTTGGGGGGATGCTATTCATATTGCATGTTATCTCATTAACAGATGACCCTCGTCAGCCATCCAAGAACGTATTCCCATTCAGATTTTATATCCAAATCGACCACTATTTCATATTCCTCCCAAAGTATTTGGATGCACTTGCTTTGCACACATCCTTGGCCCAGACGAAAAAAAACTTGCTGCCCAAGCCATCAAATGTGTATTTATTGGATACTCTGCCAATAAAAAAGATACAAGTGCTTTGATCCCCACACCAAGAAAGAGATTATCAGTACGGATGTTACATTCTTTGAGTCTCGTTCTTATTTTTCCCCTTCGGGTCCTCCTTCGTCTGAGATGCTAATACATGTTCCTCTTCCTATTCCACCAGTGTCCCTTGAGTCATTCCCACCATCTCAACCTATGTCAAATGAACATTTCCTTGATCTTCCATTGGTTTACACTCGTCGTCTTGGTCCCTCCCAACCGCCCACCAGCGTCTTCTCAAGAGGTAAGCTCCACTAACCAGACTGATTCAGGTTTAAATGATGAATAATATGAAGATGATCTCCCTATTGCTATTCATAAGGAAAAGCGACAGTGCACACTACACCCGATTTCTAATTTTGTCTCTACTGACCATTTAAGTACAAGTTTGGTGCAGTTTGATCAAGCTCTATCTATCCACATGATCCCTTCTTCCCACCATCAAGCCCTATTAGAATCACGGTGGTGGCATGCCATGCATGAAGAAATGGATGCTCTTATCTCTCGAGAGACTTGGGAATTGGTGGATCCACCGAGGCACTGTGATGTGGTTGGCTTCAAGTGGGTGTTCACCATCAAGTATCATTCTGATGGTTCAGTTAAATAGTTCAAGGCACGTCTTGTTGCTAAAGAATATACACAGACTTATGGTGTCAACTTCTTTGAGACTTTTTCACCTGTGGCTCAATTGGGCTCTATTCGACTTATTATATCTCTTGCTGTCCAACGACAATGACCTTTAATTCAACTGGATGTGAAAAATGTTTTTTCTATATGGAGATCTTTTTGAAGCTGTCTATATGGAGCAAACACCTAGTTTTGAACGACAGGGGGAGTGTTCCAAGGTATGCAAATTATAGAAGGCTATTTATGAGCTTAAACAAAGTCCTCATGCATGGTTTCATAAGTTATCTGAGGTCTTATCTAAATGTGGCTTTTGTCGATCTCAACTTGATCACTCATTGTTTATCAAGCAAGGTACATCGGGTATAGTGATATTAATTGTTTACGTTGATGATATTGTTCTCACTGGAGAAAGTGATGAAGAGATAGTTCAGACAAAGGAGTTTCTTTAGAAACACTTTGTCACAAAAGACCTTGGACAACTCTGTTATTTCCTTGGTATTGAGGTGGTCCATAGTAGTAAAGGAGTTATAGTATCTCAGAGAAAATATGCTTTGGATCTTCTGCAATAAACATGTTTATTGGGAGCTAAACCTGCCACTCTTCTCATGAACCTTCGCATTCATATACATGACGATGAATCAGAACCTTTTGACTCTAAATCTTACACATCTCTGATAGGAAAACTGCTATATTTGACTGTCACTCGCCCTGACATTAGCTTCGCTGTGAATAAACTAAGTCAATTCATGGAGAAACCCAGGAAAGTTCATTGGGACGCTGCTCTAATGGTTGTCAGATACCTAAAATCAGCTCCTCGAAAGGGATTATGGTTCAAAAAGGGAGAAGGTGTTGACATTGAAGCATATAGTGATGCTGATTATGCAGGATCTGTAGATGACAAAAAGTTTACTACAAGTTTTTGTGTCTTTGTGGGAGGTAATCTTATTTCTTGGAGGAGCAAGAAGCAGAATGTGGTGGCTCGATCGAGTGCTGAGTCAGAATATAGGGCTATGGCTCAAACTGTGGCTGAAATGTCATGTGTGAGATCATTACTTCTAGAGTTGGATGTTTCAGTGAATCTACCAATGAAGATGTATTGTGACAACAATACGACTACCTATATTGCTAACAATCCTGTCTTTCATGAGATGACAAAACATATTGAAGTGGATTGCCACTATGTTCGGGATTTAGTTCAAGAAGGAATTATTAGCACAATTCATGTCTCCTTTGAAGATCAGACAACTGATATGTTCACCAAGGCTCTTCCCATAGGCGATTTCCTAAGAGGCTGTAACAAGCTGAGCATGATTGATATCTATGCTCGGGGGAGTGTTAAAGAGTGTTTCTGCAATATTAGAAAGTTGAAGAGTAGTTCTTTAAATGTTTTTTTATATTTAGTGGATTGAATTTGTAATTGTTATATTGCCAACCCTAATCTATTTTAATATGAGAATAGGGTCACGTGAATGAGTAAGAGAAAGTGTTTCCTCTCTCTCTTTCTCTCTCTCTCGTCCCCTTCTTCCTCCAATATTCAACAGATCTTATAACCAGGTATTCAAGATAATTGTTTCCTTGTATTGACATGTTCCTCAAATTTTTGGTTGTGGATTTTGGTTGCAAACAGTGTCACAAAAAATGCCATTAAAAAAAAAAACCCTCTAGCGAATAAAACGGGAATAAAACGTGTTTTTTTCAAAAAATGGCAAAAAATAAAAGACGCGTATAAAACACGTTTTATACGTGTCTTTCACGTTTTTTTTAAAAGGCACATGATTAGTTTTAAAAAATTGCACCACATGTAACATTTATAAAAAAGTTGGTTTATGTTTTAAACTTGATCGCCCCTTTTAGTGGCAAAAACTGATTTTTAGATAGGAAAAGAGGGCTTAGGTTAAAATAACTTAAAATTGATTCCTCCTTCTCGTCTCCTGATGACGTTCCAAATGCGAACAGAGTGGTGGCTGGTAGATCTCTATGGAATTTCTGCACAAAAATTTATAGAAGTTAGAAAGGTCGATGAATAGGAGTATTTTTATTGATCCTTTCTCATCCATTGAGCACCCCAGAAAGAGTTGGGGATTTATCCACTTGCTGCAAAAAGTAGAAGTGGAGAATCAAATGCCTTGAATGAAAAAAATATTACGTGACAAAACAGCACTGGCAATAATTCAAAAAGTGGTATAAGAAAAAAAGCAAATAATAAGATAGGAAAGCTATGGGACACATGACCTTGCTAGTGAAGAGTGGAGAACGTTTTCTCATTCGATTAAAGAGGGGAGTCGCTGGACGGATGAGCAGTGACGGTGAGAGCAGTCGACGGGAGGCTCACGGGAATCGCTGGCGGCAGAAGTTTTTTCCAGCGGTGAGCCCTTCTTCACTCAATGTGACCTCAGGTATTCAACAAAGGCTGGCGGGCGTGGCGGTGAGCATTAATCAGTGACAACAACCTAAATCAGTGATTTTGACTTTGGGTAACTGGGTTTGTGTTTTACAAATCATTCATTTTTTTTGTTTCTTACAAATGTTTTCATGCTTAATATCATGTTTATTTCTTTTTTTTTTTATGTGTTGGCCTATTTCCTACTGATTTGCCCCAATTTGTGCATGCTGTTTTGTGTTTTCCCTTCTTGTTATTTGTTTTTCATTAAGTTATTTTATCTACGTTTGCTTCTTTATTTCATTAAGTTGTTATAAAGTTGTTTGTTAATCCATTTCAGTATTTCTCTTATGCTCGAGGCATGTTTTTTCTGTTCCGGAATGCTGTTCTTAGTTATATTATATGTCAGTTATTAGTTAATTCCACATAATTCTTTTGTCTTAGCAGTTTTACTTTTTGCCAGACTGTTAGTTTTCGTTATTTTTTTAATTTCTCATTTATTTTATTTGTATATAATTATCATGATTTTTTATTTATTTTTTAAAAATTTGCCATCTTTTTCTCATTTTATTCTCGAGCTATACAACTTTGCCGTATTATTCCCATCTTTTTCCTCACCGTATAGTACCCATACACGTTTTTTGTGACAATGGTTGCAATTTATAAAAGACATTATTTTGGTTGTGAATTTTCAGGTTGAGACTAGCTGACTAGGTTCAAAGGGAACTGAGAAGCTTGGAACCCGAGTTAGAGTAGGATTTGAATAAAGATGTGAAACATAACTGAACTGAAATTTACAAAGTTCAACCATTTACCAAGTTCTGAATAATAAGCTTGTGAGATTATGAAATCCTTCGCACCTTAATTGAATATTTTGAACCTGCAGCTTTTTCCTGCAAAAGTCAAGCACAACTCGAACAAGCTGGCTGGAGCAGGCTTCAACTTCAGACATGGAACTGATAGCATTTGAATCAGTGGTGAATCTTACGGCTTTTGGTGTGGTAGGAAAATGTTGCTAGCTCATGACATGTCAGCTCAATTAATGAAAGAGCATGCATCTCTTCTCATAGTAATTGCTTTCTCTTTATCCCAAATTTTGTTGGCAGAAATGGCACTCAATTTCTGCAACAGTTATGGGCCTCTTCAGTTCTTAAATTGGTGCCTTGTAGTACTTTTAAATAGGTGGAGCCATATGAGGCAGAAGACAAAATCATTTTGTCTGGAGAGTGAATTAGTGAAGGAAGCAGGAAGCATTGGGATGATCGTATGTAATGACAAGAGTTAATAATCTGGTTGTAAGTAGGGACCCATTTGGGAAGCTTAAAAAAATCATGTATTAAAATTAATAATGCAATAGCTGCATTAGTAAAGAACACAAATTTTATATTAACTAAAATGTTTCGTAAGAAAAGGTTTGTTGTGTAACACAGGCAATGCATTAGCAATGACCATAAATCAGTATTATTAATAATTAAAACTAATGCATGGTACTTTTGTAAGGAAAGCCTTCTATAACAAGGCCATTAGTAACAGAGTTTGTAATGCAAGGGCTGCTTTAGAAGGGACATCTACTAATGCAAGCGGTGCATTAGTAAATATTTTTTTTTTCTTGTAGTGGATGCTTCAATGTTTAAAAAAGATGGTTAAGTGCAACAAAAACCATTGCCAAAATGATCATAAACTATCGATATACCATAAATCATCCGTTGCATGTTATTTTTAGTAATGTGTTTTTAAATATTTGTCATTCGGTGAAATCCAGCCGTTGATATATATATATATAAATCAACTGCTTTAGAAGAGACATCTACTAATGCAAGCGGTTCGTTAGTAAATATTTTTTTTTTTCTTGTAGTGGACGCTTCAATATTTAAAATGATGGTTAAGTGCAACAAAAACCATTGCCACAATGATCATAAACTATCGATATACCATAAATCAGTGTTCCGTTGCATGTTATTTTTAGTAATGTGTTTTTAAATATTTGTCATTCGGTGAAATCCAGCAGTTGATATATATATATATATATATATATATATATATATATATATATATATATATATAGACAGAGAGAGAGAGAGAGAGAGAACGAGAGGTGCCGAAATCCATTAGCCATTTTGAGTTTTAACCAATCATACCATCCAATGCATTACATCAGGCCGTCTGCTGTAAGAGGCTGGGGGATGTTTCCATCCAAACCCAAACGAAATATATATATATATATATATAAGCCATTTTGAGTTTTAACCAATCATACCATCCAATGCATTACATCAAGCGGTCTGCTGTAAGAGGCTGGGGGATCTTTCCATCCAAACCCAAACGATATATATATATATATATATATATATATATATATATATATATATATATATATATATATATATATATATATATATATATATATATATATATATATATAAGTGAGCCATTCTGTTGAGCTCACTTTGGCATAAGCTACCTGAAATTTGTATCGTCCAATCTCTTTAAATTGCAGAGTGTTTCTTTTAACCTTTTTTGGAAAAGAAGAAAGATGGAGTCTCTCATTTATAGTCTCAGTCTAGAAACAACTCTGCCTACTCTCAATTCTGCTCACTCTCTCTCTATCTCTCTCCTTCTCCTCCTCTCATGCTCTCCCAATTGGACGCTTGAATGGGATACCAAGCAGGCGGTTCCCCTCTCAGGTGTGGGCCATTGTCGGCTTTCATCCCCATTGTCTGCTACCAGTCAGATATACCCCTTTGTTGAGCTATCGACCATTAGCCACCAAAAGAATATACTGACGACCATCACCTATTTGAATATCCAAATGTACAACATGCACTTACCTTCTTTATTCTCTACGAACCTTGATTGACATTTCCACTATTGGCTTATATGAACGTTTTTCTCTTTAGATGAACAAGCTCATCTGTATTCCCAAGGCAAAATGAACCTTTTACAAATGTCTGAAATTAAATTTTGTTAAGTGTGTATGAATATTTTATTTTTCTTTAGTTCTAGCAAGCCTCTATGAAGCTTCTCGTTGGTGAATCCTAGCAAACAGTTTTATTAACTCAAATGTTATTCGAAATTTATTCCAGGCTTTCACTCTTACATTTGAATTCACACAGTTACCAAGCTCATATTTGCTTGATATTTCATTGAAGCAACACAAAAAATGAAAACCTTCACAACAGATAAGGAGAAAACCCACACACAAGAGGGCAAAATCAGGCGTATATGCAACAATCAGAAGGGTTCTCACATTGTCTTAATTACATGAACATGACATGGTCTATTTACTTATGATTTCCATTCAAATCAACTCATACATATAAAAGGTGGGAAGCTTATGCATTTTCTAATATTTGAACAATTCTTTTGCAGAAAATGTGTTGCTTAACGGTGATCCATTTAGCACCGTTGTTTTGCAATCCTAGTAGAAGATGAAAGCTTTATTGAGTTGGTCCTCTTATGGTATCTTGCATTTTGTGTTATGGTGTACATTCTTATCAATTTCTTATATGTCAATTAAGAATGTAGATGCATATTTCCTGCTTAAGCCTTGTTGACATCTTTACGGGAATTGTCTTCAGTTGAGTGTGACTATCATTTTCATTTTTTGGGAACTAAGGCTTGAAGTGTTCCAGTCAAATTTTATGATTATTTGTCAACTATAATAAAAAAAATGATTAATGTAGGGATTCTATTTGTGCTTCATGATGTATTTTTTTATGCATTGAAAATTGCAGATATGCTTAATGAAAGAACATAAACAACCTTGTACTTAAATTTACTTATGCATTAATATTGTTTTCTTCCCCATGAATAGGAAGCCATAGTAGTTAGTCTTTCTGGACATTGGAAGCTTTTTGGCATTGCTGTCCAACTTACTTGTTTGTGTCACATAGGTGGGGTGTTGTTTCATTGTGAATTAGTAATTTAAATTTAAGAGTGCACTAATTATTTCAATCTCTATTGATTATGTAATTACATTATTGACGGTTTACCATTTGCCATTATTTATTGCATGTGTTTTACATTTTTCATTGTATAGCTTTGGACTCATCAACCCAATGAGTTTGAAGACCTAGGCAAACTGAGGATTCCTTATACTGGCAACATAGGTGGCATGAAGAAGAAGATGAAAAGAGTGTAACTACAAAAGAAAGACAATCACAGAAAGGGCAGCAAGAAGCATATATTTTAGGCAAAAGATGTATACAAAAGTCGATGCTTGTTTGCTGTTATTTACGTATGACATGAACACACGTGTTTGACAATGCTTGGTTCACTAGGCCTGAGCATAGCCAGCATTCAGTTTGGCAAACTTTTTTTCTACTGCTAACAAATGATAATTTTGAATGAAAATTTGTTTGAATTATTGTCTGCACTCTACATACTGATGGGGCAACAACCAACATTCTAGTTGATAATCTTGGTTGAATATCTTTGTTGATTTTAATGTTGTCCACACTATTAAGTAATTAGTAGAGATTGTCCATTACCATGATACTTCAATTTGGGCGGATGATGTTTCCCTTATAACCTAGTTTGTAGCTTGTAGCATATCCCCTGTAAAGGTTGGTGGTTTTGTCCAGGAACAAAGAGTCTTTGTTCAGCCTTTACAAAAAACTTTGATGCTTTGCTTGACTTATAGTCTTAAACATTTTTTCCTTCAAAATTACATGCTTCATTTTGCTCCTTTTTCTCATTATTTATAAGAAAGTGTTTGTGTTAAATATGTACTAAACTTCATTCTAGACCAAATTCTTGGTGCTTCAAATTCTTTTCGGTTAATTCATTTTGAGCAGCATCCTACAAGCGCATCTATCCCCTGGCACCAACTCCCTTTTAGTCTCATTTCAGTTGGCGACAACCCAATCATTTCCAAGCTTTTTAGCCTCAAATTAATGAGCCTTACCTTACCTTTATTCCGCACGCAATACCTAAATAAAAAGGGCAATCTGAAAAAATTGCATATGCACATGATGAGACATCCCACTTTATTCCATCCAATTGGATATATAAGTCATGATTTCAACCATTCCCACAAGTCATATTTTAAAAAATAGCCTAAAGCTGCCAAACAAAAGAACAATAGCGACGATAGAGGAGAAATGGAGGAGAGGCGTAAGAAGCACATAAATATGGTTTCACTTAAATGACCTATCTTCCAAAGGCTCATTTTCATTTGGTAGTGTTCTGTTGCTTTCAATTGTAGCAGATGTTTCCCCTTATTAAAGACAAACTTAACTGTTCTTTAGACATGAAGCATGTAAGGATGAAAAGAGAGGAAGGAATCAATTTCTCAATGATCCCATAGGAGAATATATGAGTTGCAAAATTTTCCATATTGGTATAAGCTATTGTTCATTCCATAAACTATAAGGCGGAACTAGTTCAGCTGTTAGTTTAAAGCATCCACACAGGTAAGTATTAATGGTTTATATTAATGTTTACATTGTTTACATAGAGGTGACTAATTATATCAACAAGTTCATGTTCTCATTTCCATGAAGGTCTGACTTCATTTAGATGGATGATTTCTATTTGAACATGGTCTAATTCATTTACCAAATGAAACAAATTCTGTTCTTACATGGTTGATCTTCTCTGTTTTCTCTTCAAAATAGGTGAGCCAGTGTTTGGAAGTTCTATTTTGTTCTCTTTTAGGTCTTATTTCTTTCAAATCTAATTTTTGTCATCATTAGTAGAGTTATTTTAGCAAATTAATTAATTTTGGTGTGTTTTTCGTTTGGGGGCCAATTGATAGTATTTAGATTAGGGTTTTTTTGTCACAGGCTAACAACTTTCAACCCGTGCAGCACGGCAAGAACCTGATTGCTGTAAGCCTTCAAACCACTGGAAGGGGCGTAGATGTAGTTTTAGAAAACAAGTGCATAAAGAACGCTTTGTGAATAAAGAAATCTCACAATGTATTCAACTTGGAAAATTTGTATATCACGATAAAGATAAGCAAAAAGAATGATCTCAACTTTACTTATATAGGATGGCCGAAGCCGCTTACAGGATTCCCATGCTGACCACCCAAAACTAAGAATCCTAATATATGACACTTAGACCGTGGGAGGGTACTCCCTTACAAGTAAACAAACATAAGCAAATGACAACATAAGCAAAGGAAATACAATACAAAACAAAGCAAAGGACTGTACAGACACCCAGACATAGGGGAACAGGCTTCCCCCTTCAAATCATGTGCCGTCCTCGGCACCAGCAGTTTCATGATAGACTTTGACTTCCAGCAGGTAGCGCTGCTTCATACGAAATGCATGCTCCCAGGTGGGGTTGTGTTCTTCCATCCACTTCACTTGGTACTTCTTCAGCTCCCCCAAATAGTTTGTTTTGTGCCGAAGAATCTCTTCCATCTGACGGTCTGTCGCTCACTTGGTTGACGGGGCGCACTGCAGGATCGGGTCTCGTTTTGGGACGCATCTCTCAGGGTCTTCTTCATCGAAGTAGAAAGGCTTCAGGTTACAGACATGGAACACTGAATGCACCTTAAAGTCTGGCGGCAAGTCCAGTTTGTAAGCTAGCTTCTCGATTCTTTTCAGCACTGTGAAGGGTCCCTCATACTTGCGGATTAATGACCTGTGTCGACCACAGAAAATGCCCGTGTGATCAGGATAGAGCTTCACGAGGACTTGATCAACAACTCAAACATCCATTAGCCTTCGATTCCGATCTGCAAACTTTTTCATCTTCTTGGCGGCCTTGTGTAAGAACGCCTTAGCCATCTCCGTCTGTTCCTGCCAATCGCGAACGAACTGGTAGGCAAAAGTGGGTTGTCCCTTCTCTTGAGTGGCAAGGGTATGAGACATCAACGGTTATTGTCCAGCGGCTATCTCGAACAGACTATGCCCAAAAGACCCACTCTTCTGTAAATTGTAGCAAAATTGAGCTACATCCAGCAATTTCACACCCAATTCTTTTGATTCGCGCTGACATAGTGCCGAAGGTATTGTTCCAACAATCCGTTGATTCGTTCAGTTTGGCCATCAGTTTGAGGGTGGAAACTCGATGAGAATAATAAATCTGAACCCAACAAATGAAATATTTCGTGCCAAAACTTCCCTGTGAAGCGAGCGTCTCGATCGCTGACAATGCTTTTCGGCACGCCCCAGTGCTTGACTATATGCTTCACAAATAACTCTGCCATCTTTTCTGCAGGACATTCCTTAGAGGCTGGAATGAAGGTGGCACATTTTGAGAATCTATCCACAACCACAAGGATGGAGCTGAAGCCGTCAACTTTGGGTAAGCTGACGATGAAGTCCATGGAGAGACATTCCCATGGACGTTCTGGAATAGGAAGAAGCTCCAGGAGACCGACAGGTTTCTGATTTGTTCCCTTGTCCTGCTGGCAGATTAAGCATGTCTTCACATATGCCTCAACGTCGTCGCGCATCTGTGGCAAGTAGTAACCACGTTCGAGGAGTGCCAGCGTCTGCTCTTGGCCAGGATGGCCAGCCCACAATGAGTCATGACATTCCTTCAGCAACTCTCGCCGAAGGTTGCCCCATCTAGGCACGAACACTCGTCCACCTTTCGTTATTAGAAGTCCATCCCGCAACCAGAATCGCCGCCTTTTTCCTGCCTCTGCTGTCTTGACCAAGTGTTTGGCCACTGGGTCGTGCTTCATGCCTTCTCGAATCCACCCGAGAAGAGCACTCTCGAGTTGCGCTTTGGATGATGCTGTCTGAGTAGCTGCCAACTCTGCCTTCCGACTCAGCGCATCGGCTACAACATTTGTCTTCCCTGCCTTGTACTCCAAGGCAAAATCGAATTCCGCAAGGAATTCCTGCTATCGGGCCTACTTCGGACTCAACTTCTTTTGAGTCTGGAAGTAACTGGTGGTGACATTATCAGTCTTTACCACAAACTAGGTGCCCAACAAGTAATGCCTCAATGTGCAAAGACAATGGATAATGGCCGTCATTTTTCTTTCGTGCACGGAGCACCGTCACTCCTCGTCTTTCAGCTTTCAGCTTTCATAGGCGACTGGGTGACCGTCTTGCATCAAAACTCTACCAATAGCAAAATCTGATGCATCCGTGTGGACTTCAAATGTCTTCGCGTGGTCGGGCAACCTGAGCACAGGCTCCTGCGTCAGGGCCCTCTTCAACTTCTCGAAGGCATCTTTTTCGAGTTCTTCCCAATCCCAAGTTCGGTTTTTCTTTAGCAAATCAATGAGAGGTACAATTATCAAAGAATACCCCTCAATGAATCGCCGATAGTAATTCGCCAAACCAAGAAAAGAACGCAATTCCTGTACATTGGTTGGCAGGTTCCAATCTTGAATTGCCTTCACCTTTTCTGTGTCCATTCGCATCTCACCTTTTTCGACAATATGACCGAGAAAACTGATTTCCTGTTGGCCGAATAAGCACTTCTCGCGCTTCACATAGAGTTCATTTTCTTCCAACACCTTGAACACTGTCCGCAGGTGTTCCACATGATCTCCCATGGAGCTGCTGTACACCACAATGTCATCAAGATAGACTACCACAAACTTGTCCAGGTACGGATAGAAGATCTTGTTCATTAGAGTCGAAAAAGTGACTGGGGCATTCGTCAACCCGAACGACATTACCAAGAACTGAAAGGCACCGTAGCGAGTGACACAAGTTGTCTTCGGCTCGTCGCCGTCAACAATCCGAACTTGCCAATATCCCGATCTGAGATCCAGCTTGGAAAATACTAGAGCTCCGCCTAGTTGATCAAACAGATCTGCAATCAAGGGTAAGGGGTACTTGTTCTTCACCGTTACCTTGTTCAGCGTCTGATAATCCACACATAGCCTTTTGAAGCCGTCATGTTTCGCTTGGAATAACACTGGTGCACCAAAAGTTGCTTTGGAGGGTCTGATTATACCTCTAGCTAGCATTTCATTTAGTTGTCGCCGAAGTTCTTTTAACTCTGCAGGAGCCATCCGATAAGGTGCCATTGCCTGGGGTTTGACACCAGGAATGAGTTCTATGGCGTGATCTACCTCACGTCGAGGTGGCAGCCATCTAGGGAGCTCCGCAGGCATTGTCCCTGCGAATTCCGCTAAGACAGGCGCAAGCGCCTCTAGGACCAAACCAGGGGAGTCATTAGTCACTTCCATGATTGCCACCAAGTATGTCTCTTTACCGTGCTTCAGGCCTTTCTTCAACTGAAGAGCAGATATCATTGCGGCCTTGCCCTTATCCTTCTTAACCGATATTACTGAAACCATACAAGGTGACTTCTCGTCCATGATACTAATATTGCGCAAGTGCGGCATTAGGACCATCTTTGTTGTACTGAGGAGCTCCATGCCTAGGATCATCCGGAAATCATCCATCGGGACTACCGAGAAGTTGGCCCTTTCTGTCCAACTCTCAATCTTCACAACCGCATCCCGGGCTACTCCGTGGATGGGTTTGGCCTCTGAGTTCACCGCCTTCATGCGTAACTCTCCCTTCTGAAGGGTGAGGCCTAGTCTCCTCGCCTCCTCAACTGAGACGAAGTTGTGCGTGGCACCCGTGTCCACCATAGTCATGGTAGGCCTTCCATTTACCAGAATTTCCAAGTACATGAGCTCGTTGGAAGGTGTTGCTATCACCTTCACTTTCTCCTCCCTTTTTAAGGTGTTCAGAAGTTGAAGTGCGCCAATCTTTAGTCCTTCCCCTTCTTCACCTTGTGCCGCATTAGCAGAGTGCCTTGAAGAGCTTGCCTAATTGTCTCTGTTCAGACGTTTTGGACATTGCCCCCGTAAGTGACTACCATCGCAGAACCAACATTTCAACACTCTATTTTGAGAGTTGTCGTTCTAGCGAAAGAAGGTTCTCCTTTCAACATGACGCTGAGTCGATGGTTCATCTTTCCGTTCCCATCGATCCTCTTTCTTTCCTCCATGGTCAGGCTTCTTCGACGGCTTGAAGGTGTTAGTGTAGCTCTTGCGTTGGGTATCGGCCAAACGTTCTGCTACCACATAAGCATCGTCCAAGGTCTCTGGATTACCTCTTTCCACTTCGGATTGTGCCCACGACTGAAGTCCCAAAATAAACTAGTTCAGTTTATCTTGTTCTTGCATATTTGTCGCATCTAACATCAGCCTCTGATAGGCCCTCACATAATCTCGCAAGGATCCAGTATGTTTCGATTCACAAATCATCCGATAGGCATGGCGTGTCGCATTCGTGGGCATAAAGTAAGTTCTTAACTCTCGCTAAAAATCAACGAAAGTGTCTATTATGCAGATCCCCTTTTGAATGTCAAGTCGTTTCCTTCTCCACCACGCCACAGCATCACCCTCTAGCAACATAGCCGCAGTTTTGACCTGAAGATTGTCCCCCATAATGCCTTGCTGGTCCAGGTAATATTCTACTTGGAATAAAAAGTTGTCGATCACTCGACTATCTCGAGTTCCATTGTATTTAGCGAGTCTCTGAACGTCGACCCTCACTGGACGATCGTCACCTCCACCTACAGAGATCTGTCGTTGTAGTGTGCGGTTCTTTACCTGAAGTTCCTTGACTTCAGCTTGCAGTGCGGTCACTGTGTCAGTAAGTGACCGATTCATGGCCACGAGGTCGGCTACTTGTTCTCGTAGAACTTTCATCTCGTCCTTCATTTCTCTGAAGGACTCAGCTGCATTACCCAACGCTTTTTCATGAGTAGTTACGTCGGTAACCAGCTTTGTTCACCATCTCGGCCAGGTCTTCCTGACCCTAGGATATACCCATCTCGTCAGAATGGGCTACTCCCTTGCCCTTGTCGCTTCGCAGATTATACTGAGTGGCCAGGACTTCTTCTTCGATCAATGATCGCCGGATGTCTTTTTCGATCAACGATCGTCGACGTGTAGCTCTACACCGACTATCCAACCGCTTCCCCAGATTGAGCCGAACCTGGGGCTCTGATACCTGTTGTCACGGGCTGACAACTTTCAACCTGTGCGGCACGGCAAGAACCTGATTGTCGTAAGCCTTCAAACCACCGAAAGAGGCGCAAAGGTAGTTTTAGAAAACAAGTGCATAAAGAATGCTTTGTGAATAAAGAAATCTCGCAATGTATTCAACTTGAAAAATTTGTACATCACGAGAAAGATAAGTAAGGAGAATGGTCTCAACTTTACTTATATAGGATGACCAAAGCCACTTACAGGATTCCGATGTTGACCACCCAAAACTAAAAATTTCAATATATGACACTTAGACCGGTGGGAGTGTACTCCCTTACAAGTAAACAAACATAAGCAAATGATTCAACATAAGCAAAGAAAGTACAATGCAAAACAAAACAAAGGACTGTACAGACTCCCAGACACAGGGGAACAAATATAATATAGGTAATAATTTCTTTTATCTTAAATATTTTACAACATGTTTTTTAGGTGAATTGGGCATGGATTTATCGCTACTCGAAAAATACTCAATGACATATTGAATATATAAAGCTTTTATTAAATAATCATTTTTCTTCGACAGATGCACATAGAGTAGGATTTTTTATCCTATTTGTTAATTCTATTAATTTCATTACTTTTACAACAGCTAGTTAAGTCAATTTTTTATTTTTAGTGGATGCCTGCTTAGTTTGATTAGTAAACTAGTATGAAGACAATGATTAATGTATTCATTTAGTTCATATTTTATTTCTGGAGTATATTAGTTCTAAATGGGTAGTTTAAAGTGGGCTCGGGCTAGCCCGATGCCCAGGCCTAACAAAATTTTGGTACGAGGTTCGGTCATTCATGGTCCAATTATACAACGATGACCAAATCAAGACACAGACCATATTCTTCTACCGTTTAAGTGCCTAAATATCTTCTTAACCTAAAATATATTGTTGCAAGCAAGCATAACCTAAATTTTGATAGATTGACTTTTGGAATCCCTAAGTGGTCCTCACAATTGAGTGAGCTTATGGATTAAAGGTCTGTTAAACTGAGGTAGGACTTAAGAGCTAGTTGGGAGAACTCAAGCTTATTTTATTGGTTTGGAAATTCTCAGCCTAATCAGGTTAATGATTAAAACCAAGGTTTAAAGGCAGGTAGACTTAGCACTTTGCTTAAGAGCTTGATTAGGGACTTGGTGTCTAGGGCTGGTTAAGACTATGAGGAGAAGGGCAACAACAAAGCCGTCAAATTAGATGTTGACCTTGGAAGTAAGCACAGTCGTGGGCTCAACTAGTTGTCTCAAAATGGATTGAAGTTGACTTTCACATCACGAGTTATAGTCCGAGGTGTGATAGACTTTGTCTTTCTTGATCTTAGCTGACGTCACGTTTACTAGGTTGTGGTCTCGACTAGTTTGAACCAAGTTCAATGTCCTTGGGCTATAATAGTTCAAGGTAGATTGCAGACTAAAGTATCTTTGGGCCGGGCTGGATCAGTACTTTTTTCATCTCTACAGGCTATAGTCAGACAAAGATGAGTTTGATCAAAGCAAGATAGGACCACGACTCATGGACTGGGCTAAATTAGGACTTAGCTAAGTCAAATTTACAATTCTATGAATTATAATCCGAAAAGCAACGGGGTAAGCAAGAAAAAGCAAAACACAAGGAAATAAAAAGGAAATGAACAAAAAGGGGCCAGTTCTTTTGGTCCACAGTTGTTTGAAAGTTGGTGGGTTGCCCCAAAAGTAAGTGGACTGGATCTTTTTGGACCCAAAATTGATCCAAAATCCATAACTAAAGCTTTCAAATAGGGTGGCTCCTAATTATGTGAATTTTAAATCTAATCCTACTTTGATTTTGTCTATACTCCCACAAAATTTGGAAGTTGGATCCATGTAAAGAAACCATTAAATTGGGATCTGAATGTACAGTCTGCTCGTTAAGATGATTCTTCTCTAAAGTTTTAGACTAACTGGGGTCTATATAGGAATTCCTGAAGCATGTTGGATAATGTTTAGCTTAAATTGAACCAGGTTTGGTAGTAGAGTGGTCAAATGTGGACTGGACTAAGGGTAGAATTGGAAATTTCTTGGTATGGGGGCAATGAAATTCCAGGATTTGGTGTTTAAAAAAATGTAGCTAAGCCTGGTGAGTCGAGTCTCTAAAGTGAAAGGCCTAAAGTAGCTTCAACTGCTTGGCAAATCCGTAATAAATAGAGGTCGGATAGCGGTAAAATAGGACCTTTTTATTTTATCATAAAATCTGACAGTCATATTATAATTCTACCTTTTTATTTTATTTTTCACTTACGGTAAGTAGATTTACTTATGTTAAATATTTCACCTTATATTGTTTTTGCTTGAGGTAATTAATTAATTACTTTAGGGTAATCTAATTTCACGTTAGAATGTTAGGAACACTTTTGGAAAAGCTCACTTCTATCACTTTCTTGCTCTCTCTCTTAAATGGTTAGTTTAGGTAATTATAGGTCAGTGCTGGTTTCGGTTCCAATTCAACTTTTCTTTAAATTACCTTTCTTTTTCTGTCTTGTCCAATAAGGTGCTTAGTCTTAGTTACCTATTATGTACAGTTAGATGCTCTATAACCAAGGGTTAGCTTAAGGCCAAAACTTAGTTGTAACTTAGTGAATTTTCACATGGTAGTTGTTACTTATAGGCCAGTTCCGTTTCGATATCAATTTAACTTCACCTTAAATTGCCTTTATTTTCTGTCTCGTCCAATAGGGTGCTTAGTCTTATTTACCTATTATGTACGATTTGGCTCACATTTACTGAGAATTAGTTAGAAAATAATTTAGGTAAATTTAGAAATATGAATTTGGAAGAGAAATGCAACAACTTCAGGCTGTCAATTTATCTAGATTTTTATTGGATTTTTACTTGAGATTTTTGTTGTAGCTTCTTGAGGGTTTCAACCGAGTGTATCACATTTCTTTCCAATCACACATTTCTTGGCAAGTTTTTCACCCACTTACTGAAATAAGGTTTTCTGCAATTTTCAAATTTTCAACTTAACTTTATATTAAGGGTTGTTTCATTTTCCATGAGCATGCTTTTTTCTTTTTGGCATCCTTTTGCAACTTTCTAACTCAAGACAAACGGCTGATATCTCTAATACTGCCCTGTTAGAAACGCCCGTGAAGGCCTCCATACAGCGGTAGAAAAAATTTTGTTAGTAGTTCATTTATTGGCAGATCGTGCACAGTGCCACTAAAGAGTCAACACTGGCAGTTAGCAGTGCTACTACATACTTTACTGACGTCGCACCTACACTTTCGAAAGCGTCCAACGGCTGAAACTGCAATATCACTAGCGAGTTAGAAGCCCAGCGTTGAGCAACAATGGTGAGTATCAAGTGCCAGTAATAGCAAGTACTGATGCTAGCAGAACATCAATAAAAATTATTACTGGAGTCCAAGAAGCACCTATGAAAAAAATGAAATTGTGTGTCCACAAGTGCCTATCCATCGGTTCCATGCTTGAAGCTCCGATGATGGACATATTTAATTTGGTCATCACTGGCATCGGCCCAATTACCAGCAAACTAACATCACTAACATTTATTATGTGCCATTAATTTTCAGTTAAAATTTTTAAGTTAACTTTATATAGTACATTGAATCTTCACATCTTACATTAAAATCCCTGTCCAATACATGATATAAAAATGATAGGAACATACATATTCAACTTTTGCTTCATGGTAAAAACTAATCACATGATCCCTGGCACCTGGCATGTTGTCAATGGACAGGGCATGTGCTAATATGCGGTCAGTCTCCATTTCAAATTCTCATAGAGTTAACTCTCTGTACTCCAAAAAGAAGGCACCAATCTAAAAGTTGAAGTATAGGAAGAGTGTCACATTAACACACCAAAGGCACACCTAGTACCTAGGGGCATAGGGGGAAAAGTGGGGGCTTTTTCCCTTTTGTTAGGCATTTTGGATGAAATAGTCCTCCTGCTCACCCAATTTATTGTAAATAGTCACATGAAAACTGAACCCATTACAAGACCATTCCTATGGATGCCAAACTTATTACACTTGTCCCTCGAGTTGGAGTCATCTTTGGAGCATTTATATGCTGTCATAGATTCTATTCCCACAACTACAGATGCCCACCTATTCGACTAATTATTTGCTTCAACCTCCATAACTATTTCATGGTATGTTAAGAAACTAATGCAATGAGGAAGGAAAACCTCCATGCCAGGTGTCACAAGGAGAGCTCCCCAACTCATGAGTACATGTGTTGTAATAGGCCCATAGCCCATTGAGACTTGTTGATTAAAAAGAGGCTTAGTCATGTTTCATTTCTCATTTTATACATGCAAACAATTGTTATCAGACATCATCAACTAATCTTCAGTTCCCTCCAAATTGTTTTGTGGTCAAGTAAATGAACTCAGATTCACTGTCAGTATTAGTATAACTTCTATGCAATGCGATTAACAAAGTAGGGTTCCAATGGTCAAAGAAAGCTTTTGAACCAAAACCATAATGAAATGAGCCCAAATTCAGCTCATTTATGGCTCTTTGACCAAATCAATTTCGTACATGCATGAGAAGAGAGTAAAAAGATAGTCAAAAGATTGATCCAATCAAAGATAAATCCAATAACAAATCCAAGTTTTCATGGGAAGATAGATTTCAGCTTCAAATCCAGCATTCACCTACAATGAAATTCTACTTCCCATCTATAAATTATCACAAGCAAACTAAATTAATTTTTTTACAGGAGTAAAACACATTTCATACTTCTCGACTGAAAAAGAAAGATCAAATGTTGGACGTAATTCATTAGTAGTAAGGAAACTAGAGAGTTGGAAAGCCAAGTTCTTGTAGTATAACAAAGAAGAAACATACCAGCACTCTTTTTCTCACATTTCCAAGAGGTTCTTCATGTTTGGATTTACACTACAAAAACACAATGTCAACAATTATACATGAGCTAAGATCAATGGATGCCATATCTCTGTCTCGTTTAATTGATAAAAAATAAATGCCTTCTCCTAATAGTCAAATAAAAAGCAAGAGCCAAATTTTCATGGTTACAATAATCATCTTGAGATAAACACCAGTACATTAGAGTGCAACAATGGACTATTCCATAGAAGAATCTTCTTTGAACCCACGGCAAGCTACTTTGACAAATCTAAAGATCCAATAACTCTATCTATCAAAAAGCAAAAGGTAAACAAAGAATAAAATTATTGAAATTATGGATAGAGGTAACCTGCAATTGCCAAACAACAAAGAAAATAATTGTAGAAAATTGTTGCATTTATAAATAAGAGAAATATCCTTTTATCTTGATGGATATGCACCAAAAGAATTGCAGATCTGTAATATGTACACTGCATGAATTAGATAATTAATACAGTCCCTTCTACACAAGATAAATTGACAACAACAATATCCATACTTAGGAAAGCAAGATGCAAAAATTCAATGTCATGTGTGTCAATACTAAAGGTGCCTTGTACACAACTAGACCCCTAAAAGGTTGATCTTTCACTTTTTTGACGTTGGAGGATGAGAATGTGGTTTTACACCTCATTCAATTTTAGGTGGAAAGCTAATTCTAACTTTTTTTTATGCTCAAGAAGATTGTCTTTATCTTATTGTCATCTTCTTCCATCTACCTATGGCGAACATTGAGAAGGTTCTTCTCAATAAGTTACTACATAATCAGGGGTGGCATCAATGCCTTTGTATGGCTCCACAATGTGTCCACCATGATCTCAGTTGTCAATTTGACCAATGTGCATCTTTTGGCACACCACATCTTGGTGTAAACTACTGTGTTTAGTCTTGATCGGCCACTACACTATTTTAGGAATTGGTTGATAAAGCTCTACCACCTAAGCATCCATAAATATTCATGTAAAGGAGCCAAAATATTTCACTTTGAATGACTTTTCACCTATAAAGGTTCTCCTGCATTGTAGTAGCTTACTAGCCAAAAGGGCATCTAGACCATCTACAATGAAGAGAATAACAATATGATCAACAACATTCACAGCAATAGCAAACCAAAACAAAAACATTTAAAATATTGACAACAATAGAACAACAAAAAGCAGGATCAAAATTGACCACAAAATAACAAGTTCAACATATTTGACAATGACAGAATGACAAAATAACATCATAAAAAATTCAATGGTAGCTTAACAATAAATTACTGATCAAAACACCAAAATATATACATTGATCTATTGCATCTAGAAGAAAGAATCCCCCTTGCCTAGTGGGCTTTATGTAGTTTCTTCTTTTTGTCCCTTGCTATTTCTCGATCTTTATAATGCACCAAAGGTATGAATTTGCTTCAGCAAAAGAGTGAAATGTTTCCCACAACCCAATCTACATCATACACAACAACTTAACAAAGTAGCATAGATACAAATTTAAAAACAAAGTAACGCAAATACCAATTTCCTGGTCAGATTGGTCAAAAACCATCTACATTTCTATTGTTTTGTGTCCTACTCATTTGGCTGACTTGTAGAAGTTGCGAGTAAGGGTCATGCATTTTTGCAACATTCTAGGCAAAATGTAAATTAATTAGTGATAAAAAGAAATAGGCATAAATTGAAAAAGCAAAAATGCCAAAGATTGAAGATAAAGGACAATAGGCATAGATGAAAAACAAAGATGTTGGTGGATGAGGATAAAAGGAAACTAACAAGCAAGCAACAAATGCCAACAAAAAACAAAGTACTGAGACATGCAATCATAAAACAATTATTGACCATTATATGCATGTTCTTCCTCCTATTTTTCTATCCTACAATGTTGTTGACCTCATAGCTCTTCCACTTGTTCTGCTCATTTTTTTCTCTTCTACATACTCATCTTACTCATCCTTATCTTCTTCATTCTCATGATCTTCCTCATTCAAATACACAATGCATTTTTTAGTTATATTATACTTTTTTTTTTTTCTCTCTTTCTTCACCCTTTAGTTTAGGTTTTTGTTTTCCTCCATGTAGAACTCTCCTGCATTCAAGGCCAACACTCATTTCATAGCTGCTTTAAACATTTCCATCGATGGCAATGACTCTTTAATATCTCTTGCCAGTGACATTGAATGGTTGGCCCCTCCATCAAACACACACTAGCTGTGAACAAAGACAATGAAGTTACCTCTTTTACTTGCATCTCAACATGGGGCCATATGTCTTGCTCAAGGGAAACTTTCTACAGTGGATGAAGAGGCCCTTTGCTTCGTTGGTTGTCCATCTATCACGTTGTTTTTCACATATATACCATTGGTTGGGCAGCTGCAGACTTGCTAGCAATCAACATTAATCTTTACTGTTCTTACTTGATGGGCAGCTATGAGTTAATAATCAATTCCGACAAAGAGTATATTTGCTCCTTTCTCTGCTTCTAAGGCTCATCAACAAGATTCAACCAGCAACTCTGCTCCTTTGGCAGCTTCCGAGCCTCATCAACAAGGTCAGCAAATGTTTTCTCCTATACCTCAGCCCCATCAGCAAAATCTGTGGCAAACATTCCTTCCTCTAGTTGCTTCTAAGCCTCAACAACAACCATTCTTACAACATTTTCATTATTTATAACAATACCACCACTCTCTTGGTTGGGGATTGGGAAGCCACCGCCAATGGTTGTTTTTCTCCATTTGAGAGTATAGTCCTTCCCGTTTTAATTGGATAAACATCGATAATCTCTTTCTTAGCGTGTTAGCCTCCACCGAAAGTAGAGCAGCATGGCTACGAACTTAGCTAGTCCCTTTAAATGGTTAGTTATACCATTCTGAGAGAGAGAAAAAGAGTTAATGTCTTTCCTTTCTCTGTCGGTTCTCCCTGAGTGTGTGCTCCTTGTTACTCTATGTGTGTCCCTTCTTTCGGCTGGTGTGTCAGTGCTGTCAAAGGATCACTTGTTGTGTGCAATTTTCAGATATAGTGTTTTGTTGATAGCCAGCAAATAATAATGTCATACACTAATCCATAATATTGACTTAATTTTTTAATGGTTGCATGTCATTATGCATGATGTGTATGATGGTAAATAGTGACTGCTTAGCATGATGCTTTGATATTGGTTTATGCATGTGTTATTTATGCATGATCGAAAAAGGAGCAAAAATGCTATATTTTAATTATCATATGCATGTACATAGATCATACTAGGCATGCCCATCCTATGCTCGTATGTACGATTACACATATATATATATATATATTATATATATGTATAGTCCCTGACATCTAACACCTATAGCGGTGGTTTTCGTCACCGCTATTTCATTTCGGTCACCGCTATATGTTATTTTGGGCTGGCGTGCGCAGGCGCCCACACCTGCCCCACGCTGGCTCCGCCACTGGTCCCTGAACGGTGACTCTAGTTTTTTGTGCATTAGGAGACATCAAATCTGTGCAACACTCGTCTCTCTCTCCCTGATCTTTCTCCTCCCTCCCTCTTCCATTGGGAGCCACCTGACGGCGCCCCCTGCCATCACCGGCAGATCGAGTGACGCTTGTCAAGCTGGTGACGGTAAGTGGGGAGCCCTAAAGGCTCCCCCATTTGCTCTACCCATCATCGGTAGAGCAAAAAGGAGAGTTGGGAGGCTCCTCTTTTGCCGTCACCGGCCGATGACCGCAACATCTCCTCCACTAGGCTCCCCTGAAAAGATGAGAGAGTGTGAGAGAAGAGAGATCATGAGAAAAAGGAAGGAAAATATGGGCCATTCAGATTCTAAATCTGATGGCTCATGTTTGATGTCCCTAGATGGCGACATAAATTGAATGTCACCATATATATATATATATATATATATATATATATATATATATATATATATATATATATATATATATATATATATATATATATATATATATATATATATATATATATATATATATATTCACATCGATACATGAAAAACATTATGCATCCTAGATGGTTCTGCCTGCATCTGGAGTCGATATGCTGCATCCCTGATTCTCTCTTGAGATTTCATATGGTCCAATATATCGTGGACTGAACGTTTGCGAGTTCAACTCCAATCAAATCTAGAAGCTTCTTGAAAGTCACTGACATGAGGAGAAGTGGAGGGAGGCTTTCTGACATAATAAAGCTCCACCTTCTTCTACTTGTTTTTTGTTTACTGCGGGTCATCCTGGCTTCGCCCCTTTGATAGACCCAAAAGCAGTGGCATTCCTCTCCCAAGTAAGTTTTGTTTGTACCAATGCCATGATAAATATGTGGACCATTTCATGCTGCTTTATGATAAGACTAAGTCCATATGGTCAATTCTTGAGTAGAAATTTGATGTAGAAATCAGAGTTCTTATGAGGAAATGGGTCATTTACTCTTGTAGGAGAGGCTGGATGTTTAAACTATGGGTGATGATGCCATTGATGGCAATGAAACTGAATATGGAAAAACAAAATGAAGTGTCGACGACCAATTGCTCTCCCGATGGCCACTATGATCAGCACGGTATGGGATACCGTTAAAGCAGGGTGGCTGGGGCTTGCTTGATGGTAATGATCAGAAAAATGAGGAAGTAAAGATATGGTTCTCTAATGGGCTAGTTCCTGATAAAATTTGTAAAGCACTAGGGTAAATAATACCTTCCAGATTGTGGTTTGCAACTGGGGGCATAAGGTGCAATAAGCTCTCATCATTCAGAGATCGCTAGGCCATTGTATTCAAGCAATTGCCTGCTTACTGGATCAACATCATGACGCTAGTGCTTGTGCAGGAGGAACGATTGATCTCCTTCCTTTTGTGGTGAGAAAGATTCAGCTAATCATAGGTCTAAAGTTGGCGCTCCGAATGCCGTAGGCTGCTTAGGTCCCCATAGAATTGTGTCTTCTATGCTATACATGCTCAATATTAGTGTCATTAGTTTTCGTTCTAATCCTGAAATACAGGTTTTTCGTCTTCCCCTAAGCCCGTGTTCTTCAGCCTCTGGGAGCTCCGAGACTTCTAGTGCTCGGTTTGGGGCCTTTCCCGCCGTTAAATCACAACAAACTTAGGCTAGGTTACTGTTCCCCTGTGTCTGGGAGTCTGTACAGTACTTTGCTTTGTTTTGCATTGTGCTTCCTTTGCTTATGTTGAGTCATTTTGCTTATCTTGTTTACTTGTAATGGAGTACCCTCCCACCGGTCTAAGTGTCATATGTTGGGATTCTTTGTTTTGGGTGGTCGGCATGAGAATCCTGTAAGTGGCTTCGGCCATCCTACATAAGTAAAGTTGAGTTATATCTCCTTGCTTATCTCTCTCGTGATGTTCTAATTTTCCAAGCGTTCATTGCGAGAGTTCTTTATTCACAAGCATTCTTTATACACTTGTTTTCTCAAACTGCCTTTTCCGCATTTTTGGTGGTTTGAGGGCTTGCGGCAATTGGGTTCTTGCCGCGCCGCACGGGCCAAGTTGTCAGCCCGTGACAACTGGTATCAGAGCTCCAGGTTTTGCTCAATCTGGGGAAGCGATTGGACAGTCGGTGTAGAGCTACACGCCGACGTTCGTTGATTGAGAAAGACATCCAGCGATCATTGATCGAGGAGGAAGTCCTGGCGTCTCAGTATAATCTACGGAGTGCCAAGGGCAAGGAAGTAGCCCATTCCGACGAGATGGGTTCATCCCAAGGTCAGGAAGACCTGGCCGAGGTGGTACGCAAGCTGGTTACCGANAACTCGGGATAGTCGAGAGATCGACAACTTTTTATTCCAAGTGGAATACTATCTAGATTTGCAAGGCATTGTGGGGGATGACCTTCAAATCAAGACTGCGGCTATGTTACTGGAAGGCGACGCTGTAGCATGGTGGAGAAGGAAAAGGCTCGACATTCAAAAGGGGATCTGCACAATTGACACTTTCGATGATTTTCAGCGAGAGTTAAAGACTTACTTCATGCCCCCGAATGCGATGCGCCATGCCTACCGGATGGTT
This sequence comes from Nymphaea thermarum, assembly GCA_011799765.1. Taxonomy (NCBI): domain Eukaryota; kingdom Viridiplantae; phylum Streptophyta; class Magnoliopsida; order Nymphaeales; family Nymphaeaceae; genus Nymphaea; species Nymphaea thermarum. The sequence continues at coordinate 17,088 of JAANDH010001253.1, read as the reverse complement.
GGTGAACTGAAACACACCGGATCCTTGCGAGACTACATGAGGGCTTATCAGAGGCTGATGTTGGACGTGCCAGATATGCAAGAACAGGATAAACTGAACTGGTTTATTTTGGGACTTCAGTCATGGGCACAATCCGAAGTGGAAAGAAGTAATCCAGGGACCTTGGAGGATGCTTATGTGGTAGCAGAACGTTTGGCTGATACTCAGCGCAAGAGCTACACTAACGCCTTCAAGCCGTCGAAGAAGCCTGACCATGGAGGAAAGAAAGATGATCGAAGGGAACAGAAAGATGAACCATCGACGCAGCATCAAGCCGAAAGAAGGACTTTCTTTCGCAAAAGCGACAACTCTCAGAACAGAGTGACGAAATGTTGGTTTTGCGATGGTAATCACTTGGCGAGACAGTGTCCAAAGCGGATAAACAGGGACAATCAGGCGAGCTCTTCAAGACACTCTGCTAATGCGGCACAAGTTGAAGGAGGGGATGCACCAAAGATGGGTGCACTTCAACTTCTAAACACCATAAAGAGGGAAGAGAAGGCGAAGGTGACAGCGACACCTTTCAATGAGCTTATGTACTTGGAGATTATGGTAAATGGAAGACCTGCCATGGCTATGGTAGATTCGGGAGCCACACATAACTTCGTCTCAGTTGAGGAGGCGAGGAGATTAGGCCTCACCCTTGAGAAGGGAGAGTTACGCATGAAGGCGGTGAACTCAGAGGCCCAACCCATCCACGGAGTGGCCCGGGATGCGGTTGTGAAAGTTGAGAGTTGGTCAGGAAGGGTCAACTTCTCGGTGGTCCCGATGGATGATTTCCGGATGATCCTAGGCTTAGAGCTCCTCAATACGGCGAAGATGGTCCCGATGCCGCACTTGCGTTGTATCGTCATTATGGATGAGAAGTCTCCCTGTATGGTTCCAGTAACATCGATGAAAAGGAATAAGGGCAATGCCGCAATGATATCTGCCCTTCAACTGAAGAAAGGCCTCAAGCACGACGAAGAGACGTACTTGGTGGCAATCAGAGAAGTAACTAATGACTCCCCTGGTTTGGTCCCAGAGGCGCTTGCGCCTGTCTTAGCGGAGTTTGCAGGAACAATGCCCACGGAACTCCCTAGACGGCTGCCACCTAGACGAGAGGTGGATCACGCCATTGAACTCCATCCTGGTGCCAAACCCCCGGCGATGGCACCTTATCGAATGGCCCCTGCAGAACTAAAAGAACTTCGGCGACAACTGGATGAAATGCTAGCTGGAGGTATAATCAGGCCCTCCAAAGCTCCTTTTGGCGCACCAGTGTTATTCCAAGCGAAGCACGACGCCTCCAAAAGACTGTGTGTGGACTATCGAGCGCTGAACAAGGTAACGGTGAAAAACAAGTATCCTTTACCTTTGATTGCAGATCTGTTTGATCAACTAGGCGGAGCTCAAATATTTTCTAAGCTGGATCTTAGATCAGGATATTGGCAAGTTCGGATTGTTGATGGCGACGAGCCAAAGACAACTTGCGTCACTCGCTACGGTGCCTTTGAATTCTTGGTAATGCCGTTCGGGTTGACAAATGCTCCAGCCACCTTTTCAACCCTAATGAACAAGATATTCTATCCGTACTTGGATAAGTTCGTGGTAGTCTATCTTGATGACATAGTGGTGTACAACAGCTCCATGGGGGATCACGTGGAACACCTGCGGACAGTGTTCAAGGTGTTGAAAGAAAATGAACTCTATGTGAAGCGTGAGAAGTGCTTATTCGGCCAACAGGAAATCAGTTTCCTTGGGCATATCGTTGGAAAAGGTCAGCTGCGGATGGACACCGGAAAGGTGAAGGCAATTCAGGAGTGGAAGCCGCCAACCACTGTACCAGAACTACGTTCTTTCCTCGGTTTGGCGAATTACTATCGACGATTCATTGAGGGATATTCTTTGATCACTGCACCCCTGACGGAATTGCTAAAGAAAAACCGAACTTGGGCTTGTGAAGAACTCGAAGAAGATGCCTTCGAGAAATTGAAGAGGGCACTGACGCAGGAACCTGTGCTCAGGCTGCCCGACCACACGAAGACCTTTGAAGTACACACAGACGCATCATATTTTGCCATTGGTGGAGTGTTGATGCAGGAAGGTCACCCAGTTGCATATGAAAGCCGGAAACTGAAAGACGCGGAGCGACGGTACTCCGTGCATGAAAGGGAAATGACGGCCATTATCCATTGTCTTCGGACATGGAGGTATTACTTGTTGGGGTCCCAGTTCATGGTAAAGACTGACAATGTAGCCGCTAGCTACTTTCAGACTCAAAAGAAGTTGAGTCCAAAGCAGGCCCGATGGCAGGAATTCCTTGCGGAATTTGATTTCGCCTTGGAGTACAAGGCAGGGAAGACGAACGTCGTAGCCGATGCACTAAGTCGGAAGGCAGAGTTGATAGCTACTCGGACAACATCATCCGAAGCGCAACTCGAGAGTGCTCTTCTCGAGCGAATCCGAGAAGGCATGAAGCAGGACCCTGTGGCTAAACACTTGGTTGAAACAGCGGAAGCGGGGAAGACGCGACGGTTCTGGCTACAAGATGCACTTTTGAAGGCAAAAGGTGGACGAGTGTTTGTGCGTAGATGGGGCAATCTCCGGCGAGAATTGCTGAAGGAGTGTCACGACTCATTGTGGGCTGGCCATCCTGGCCAGGAGCGGACACTGGCATTACTAGAACGTGGCTACTACTGGCCACAAATGCGCGACGACGTTGAAGCTTATGTGAAGACTTGCTTAATCTGCCAGCAGGATAAGGGAACAAATCAGAAGCCTGCCGGT
>JAANDH010001253.1:0-13641 GCA_011799765.1 Nymphaea thermarum | reverse complement strand
TGGACAGTCGGTGTAGAGCTACACGCCGACGTTCGTTGATTGAGAAAGACATCCAGCGATCATTGATCGAGGAGGAAGTCCTGGCGTCTCAGTATAATCTACGGAGTGCCAAGGGCAAGGAAGTAGCCCATTCCGACGAGATGGGTTCATCCCAAGGTCAGGAAGACCTGGCCGAGGTGGTACGCAAGCTGGTTACCGACGTAACTACTCATGAAGAAGCGTTGGGTAATGCAGGCGAGTCCTTCGGACAAATGAAGGACGAGGTAAAGGGAAGAGATTCTTCTACTCAGTTTTTGTTCACTGTTTCCTATTTTTTGGTAATAAAAAATTTGGGGTATGACCGCCAGAAGGATTGCAATGGGAAGATCGTTGAAATACCCATACTCTGCACGAGTGAGATTTATCCTCACGCCAGTCAAAAAATACCTTCTCATCTTTATCTTAAAACCGGTCAATGCTTAGTCCATTGGCTCTAGCTACCAGTTGATGTAGGTTCAGTTTGAGATGTCTGTCATGGCCGCGATTCTAGCAACGTCAGTCACTACTATTGGGTACAGTTCCCGTAATCTGGTGGAAGGCACATTGATGCATGGACAAGGCAATAAGTTTCCCTTTTTCTCAATGTTTAACTGCAGTTCTTTTTCTCTAACAATTACCAAAATTGCGAATTTTATTTATGCAATAATGTTCTCCATGTCTTTATCTCTCTCCCCCTTCCAAATCTAATGTATGCTCCCATCAGACTAGTTAGTGCCTTTTTAATTAGAAAACCCACCTTATGAAATTCATTTGATAATTTTCAACAACTCAAGACTGCTAATTCGAAAGGAAAAGGATTACCACCTAGATGAATCGTAGCAGTTGAAATGCTTGATTAGGACAACCCTTGCAGTAACGCTAGCATCTTTCGTCACTCAAATATTTACCAAATCTTTACATCATGATACATAATAAATAGGATCCGTGAAAGATGACATATACTCGACCTGAAGGATTCTAAGGATTTCGTGTGCTGGACTCCTTAAAAAAATGTTATAGCATTCCTTCTTACAGAATTGGCACATACATCATGAGAGGAAAAAACGAAAATACATTCTTCAATGTGTAGATGAATACAAATGACCTAAACATTTAAATGGTATTCTATTGGGGATGTCACTGAGGTGAATGCCCAACTGGTCCGTATGATCGAATTCCCAACTTGAAGCTTAATTTTTCTAGTCAAATCAAGGAAAAAGGAATCTGTATTCAAATTGGGCTAACATTTGTCGCACAATTCAGGTATCCAAAGCCAATATCCAATAGAAAACCAACAGTATTATATGTGAAAGAAAAAGGTTGGATCTTAACCTTGGCATATCCATTCGTGGCATCTGATCCGATTAAACTCAAATATGTTCAACAATGTCCATTGTTGTGCAAAATGTTCCAACTCTCTAGTTTATGCGAAAATACATCCTCCAATGTGTAGTGCCGTGGTTAGCACATTTAATTCCACTATTTGCAGAACAAAATTCGCAGCACATCCACAGCATTTTGAGATGAGATGATGACAATACAAGGTGCTAAACAACGAGATACGCATTAACAAATTATTTTATTGAAAAAACATGCCAAAGCTTCCATCCATGTTTGCATGCAAATGCAATGCTGAGTATACCAATCACAGCAACTAATTAAGAAAAGGCATATAATAAACGTGGAACATCTCCCCCTTACTGAGGCTAAAATATTTTGTACCTGCAAAGATGCGAATCACAACACCAGTTAGTAAAAGTCACTGACCCACAAAATCAGAGATTAATATGGACTGACTACAAAAGGTATGTGTGACATTTCCCCTTAGTTGATAGATGTGAACATAATAAGCAATTCACTGACCATAAGGGAAATCATAAAATCTATTCTCAAGGGCACAAACACCTGCACCATGAACCATCAAATTTCTTGGGACCTAATTCAGTTTGTATAGTCACGCTGGAACTGCTACTGGCCTCCTGCTTGTCTTGATCCCTTTGATTGCTGCAAGAAATTTCTGAAACTTAGTATGGAGTATTTGAAATGTACAGCAGTAACTTCTGCATCAAGAATATCTGAGTTGATTGGCTATGCACCTTCTGCATAATCTTTAGCTCCAAATACAGCAGACCCTGCTACTATAGCGTTTGCCCCAGCTTCAATAACCTGTCATCATGGTGGATAAATTAGCAAAATCATTAAATAACATCGAGGGAATTGCATGTCCAGATGGAACCTTGTAAGCATTTGAAGGGCCTACTCCACCATCTACTTCGATCCATGGATTCACGTCCTGCAATATTTCCCCTTCATGACTTGTACATTCATGTACAGTGTTTAAAGAACTCAAAATTTAGTCACAGAAATTAAGCTGCCAGACTACCTTCTCAGCACATAGTCTTCTCAAGTCTGATATTTTCTTTACTTGACTTTCAATGAAGCTCTGCCCACCAAAACCAGGATTGACCGACATTATCAGGATCAAATCCACAGCTATTCAAGAAAATGAAAAATCCAAATGGGCAACATTAGTATCATTTCTGTGGCATAAGCGAACCTTAAATATCAATAATAGGAGCAATGCAATCAATAGGACATTGCATATTAAAAAAAACCAAAGATGTAATACGGGAAAGAGATTACAGCCATGAACTCTTGCACATATTACAAGATTGATCATCAGGAACGATTGTGGAGTTATCAAACATTATCACTACCATTGATTTAACCACTCCCATATACCACTTTAAAAGAATAAATCCATCTTTGTAAAATACCATATATGTTCCTCCTTTTATCATAAAGTACATAAAGCTAGCCTTCACTCCATTCATGCATGTCTCCTTGCAAATGCATAACATGCACAGGCAGATCTGTGCATCACATCTCTTCCATGTGTTTGTTGCAGACACTTGAAACACAAACCCATGAAAAGACTCTGAAAATATCCCACATTACCTAAATTAAAGTTTCTGCGGGCCAAGAAACCTCTACGAACATGGATAAAAGGATCAGATAAAAGCCCTCAAGCTAGAGATGAAGAACTCAGAAATGGATTGTGAGAAAAAACGACACTTTCCTTGTACAAAATGAAGGTCTTTCCCGAGAGACTAAAACAAGGCATTAAGTGGACTCCTGATCCAGCATATTTCAGAATAACTGTAAAATGTTCTGGATTCTCTTGTCAACTAAGGAGAAACAAAAAAGAGAATGTTGCCCAAAGATTTCCACTATCCAATAAAATTCAGTTTCACCATTTCGCCATAACAAAACAAATTATTGGCATTGAGATGACATTAGGACAGGTGATAATGCAGAATAAAGAGAGAGAGGTGTTGATGGAGGGGATGGGGAAGGATCATGGTAAAGAGTTAAGACCGATTATTCTCTCTCTTTCTCTCTTCTTATTTCTTATCCTTGCCCACTATCTTCCTTTATCTCGTAAACTTTAATAGTATTGTTCAACGGACCCATCTAGGTTATATTTAATGGTATAGCCTAGCCTCCTTGCATCCATTAATATCAGCATAACAAGATGGTACAACCAGGTCATATGTGCCTTTTGTGAGAAAGGGATCGATCTCATCTTACATAGCTTGTTTCCACTTAGGATCCAACAAAGCCTACTGATGATTAAGTGACACTGACATGGCTGACAATGTGATGAACCCAGGTCTTGCTTTTGAAACAAACTTAAAAATGGGATGCAATCTATATCACATAAGTATGGGTTGCCAGTATGGGTTCAGCTACAGGTATGGGTGTGGTGCACTTTCAAAAAAATTGGCTATGGGGACATGGCAGCACACGAAATATAAATAACATAGAGAGTTTTATTAAAAAAAACTAAGTTGCCGGTCACCGAAAAATCCTGCTGAATAGGTGTTAGACCACAAAGGACATAAACAGCCCTTTCTGTTAAGGGCTCTTCATTTCCTTGTATGTACATGATGATTTAAGAAAAACCTATGTAGTGAACAAAAGTGAACTTGGTCAACCATAATTTTTTCAATCAGCGGGTCTCCTATATAGGTGTTGTGGGCGATCGCTCCAAAGTAAAAGGGGCAAACACGAAATTCACTTGGTCTACCATAAATGTTTCATAAATTCACCTTGTCTGGGCCTTGGCTGGGCACCTTCTCAGCAAGCAGTTGAAGACTAAACCCTCTAGTCGATGCAACCTCAGATGTGGTCGGTTGTGTCTCAGACTTAACCAGCACATGGCCTACACAAATCCCACCTATGTCCAACCCTGTCTCGACTGTGTCCGACCTCTGGCCGGCCGCTTATGCGACCATTCGAAGGTTGGCCCATGTCAACCGCAGTGAGGGGCAGCACAGACGATGGTGATGGCTGAAGAGGTGTATACTGCAAAGGAACGGCCGGTGAGGTACGAGGCCTGGTCTTGTTCGGTTTGTGGTAATCAAGCACAGCATTCGTGGGGTGCACGACAAACCGCAGAATGGTGACGACGGGAATCAGTAGCTGCAAGACCATGCTCATGGAGGCTGGTCATGCCATTGGGCTTGAAACACATTGGGACTAGGCTCTATGAGGTGGGTGATGGCGGAGGACTGAAGCAAAGCCGTATTATGGGCAATGGGCCCCAACCGCCAAGGCACCAGACAACTGGCATACCAAGCCCCTTCCTTTTCAATGATGACCCTCCATCACAACGACCCAGTCCGCTTCAGATCTGAATCATAACTTCAATCTGATTTCAATGCCTAAAGGTTATTTGCAGTAGGCATCATTCCTTAAACAATAAAAAATATTCCCAGATCTAATCTCAACTGTCATCAATTTTTTTACATTAAAGAAAAATCCTCTTGCTATCAACAATCAGCTGCAACATCAGTCTTCATAAGAATTTTAGATCTGATCATAGTTAATATTCAGATCTACAGCTCTTCAATTTGTTTGCAACTCAAAACGAGGAAAGCAACACTCATATCTCCACTGTGACAATCTCAGATAACAAAAGGATTATTACCACAACTTCAACGACTATCCAGTTTATTTTTCAGATCTAATCACTGACTGTAGTCAGACCTCTACGACAAACATTAGTTCTGATTATTGTGGTCCAACACATCTACAGAAAAACTGAAACCATGACCACTTAGTTCTTCTTTAATGCCCATGACCTGCAGTAGCATCAACCACAGAAAAGAAACCTGGCTCTCTCACCATGTTGAGGATTCAATTAGGACAGGCCAGATGCAGATGAAAGAGAGAAGAGAGAGAGAGAGAGAGAGAGACTGTTACATTCATTAGACTCCTAATCTACTCTTAAATAGAGATTAGGGTTAAGTAGAAAATAATTAGGCATATGTAATCTTTTTAAATTACATGTGAGTACTAAAAATCAAAAGTAAATTGCTTTTAACAAGCACAACTCGTTTCATTTATATTATGTCCACACTTGGAAAACCTACACTTCTATAAAGAGTATAGAAAAACGCTTCCTTTGTCCTTTACTGAAGATATAGCAACGTTCAGTTAAAAGGAACTTTATGTACCTTAAATAAGCTACTCCTCCACAACTGCTGTTTTCCCAACAACAATTCAAACTTTTTCATGAAGAAAAATTTTTCTCTAATGGTTTGTGTATGCAGTGGAATCTATAATAAAAAGAGAAGGGAATGCATGGAACACTTTTCATATTTACCATCAAGAACATATTCAATTGCACTTAGTGGAGTTCCAGGGTTTAATACGACTCCTGCTTTGGCTCCTAAGCTTTTCACCTGAATGAGGAGAAAATGTATAAACAACAAAAAAAACATGAGACTCACCATCCTACAAGTATCATTTATCTAATACATGCAATCCAATTTTTTTTAAACAAGAAGGAACTTGCAAAACAAATAAACACACAAGAATGTTTAAGCAGCTGAATCTGTAAATGCATACCACCAAAAATAGAGATAACAATAACAAAAATTAGTAGTTGGAAGACCTTTTAGTTTGGAAGGAATTGTTCTTTGACATCAGGAATCTCTCTCACAGAACCAAACCTCAACTAAGCATATTTTTTTTATTAGAAATTATGCACGCATTTAGTTCATGTAAAGCAAGCCCACCTGAAATTCGGCTTCAATGGGAAAGTTGCATTACTATCATCCCAGGCAAAATAATGCCCTATCTTAAAGCACGCCTGAACCTTCTTTAGTGGTGAGCCATACCGAGTAGCTCCTTCCTAGAAACGGCTTCAGGACCACAGAAATGCCTGCCAAAAACTTCCTCGGGTACTATGATTCGCATGTTCAGAGTTGCCTTGGCTCAAGTTTCAGAAATGCCACTTACTGTTGTTATATCTTACCTTATTTCTCACTTTTGTCCTTGAAGCAAAATTTCAACTTCAAAAAGAGAAATTTATTCACTTCATTTCCCTTTGAGGAAGCACATCGAAGCGAGTATCTACTTAAGTACCACTTTTAAGTTTTTATTCTCTTCATTACTTATATGAGATAAATTTCTTTAATTTGAGACAAGAAAATCTAAAAATGCTCTCTTTAAACTAGATATTTAGCTTTGTCAAATATATTTACCTTTACATAATGCTGTTTTTTTCAATAAAAAACAAGAACATTCTCCTTTTTCTTTATTCAGAATAAAATCATTAGGTTAGCAAGTTTTAGTTTAAAGAATGATTAAACAGAAGATATCTTTCTGAAATTCATGTTGGGAAAACCTTAAAAGAGACAAACCATGTGCATTGAAGTTCTACCTAAAAAAGGCTTGGAGATATATACATATATAGTATTGGTTTTCTGTAACTATATTATTTCCCTCCTTAACTAAAATTTCTGGCTGCGCAACTGCACCTCATTTTTCTTGAAATAAAATCATGATATTAGGTCATGAAATCTTGATTCTGTTTAATATCATAATGAGACACCATTTAGACTGTTATCTTGCACACATGGCAATAATAAATTTTCACCATGCAAACATACACGTACATCTTTAGGCCTTCTTTGGGCATCTTCTCACACACAAATGCAGAACATTTAATATATGTGTGTTTGCATCCACATGTTTACAATACATAAGATTCTCCTTAAATTGCTTCATATGCTCTCTTTGGCAAAGACTATAAATAAATTAGCATATAAATGCAGCCCTATTTATGTTAACTGCCAAAAAAAGCTGGACTCACTTGATTAATTGTTCTGTGCAAATGAATAGTGGAGGACTGCTCACAGTGGATGCTGACAATGTCAGCACCAGCCTTCACAAAATCTGGTACACGCTGCTCAGGCTCCACAATCATCTATTGGACATATAAGAGCAGCTGGCAATTAAAATCTATAAAAGGTCCTCATATTTGCTTCAGAAAGAAATCTCTCCATACAAGAATACACAGATACAAAATCTTACTTTCTATCTAACATATGTGCAACATATAAGCCATAAAAGAATACACAGATACAAAATCTTACCAAATGCACATCCAGTGGCAGATCTGTCACGGGACGCAAGGCATCAACAACAAGTGGCCCAATGGTGATATTCGGTACAAAACGTCCATCCATCACATCAACATGAATCCAATCACAACCTGCTTTTTCCACAGCTTTAACCTGCAAGTTGTCATATTCAGATTCACAATCACCATATGAAACATTTATCTTAATTATACAGGATAAAATTTTAGCATGGTTGTCCTCCCATGAACATATTCTGTTGCCAGAGTTGTAAGTTAAAGCATCAATACAAAATTAAATGACATTTATGGTGATTTACTGATATATTAAGGGACAGCTTTTTTTAACCCTATGGCCACATGCCAATATAAGCTAACGTTTACATATGTTGCAGTCTTGAAACGTGGAGAGAGAGAGAGAGAGGGCTGAAGACGTGAGAGTTGAGAAGAAAAGAACTTGTTCAATTCACTAACCCTAATCTCTATTATAAAGAGATTAGGGTAGAAAGAAGATTTATAGATTACATCAATCTAAAATAAAGAAAATATTGAAGAGATCTTATAACTCTTTAATATTACAAAGAACCACCTAGAAACATAAACATTCTTATTTCAACACTCCCCCTCAAGCTGGAGCATACATATTAAACATGTTCAGCTTGTCACAACATTTAGAGAAATCACCAATAGGAAGAGCTTTGGTGAAGACATCTGCAGCTTGGTCTTCTGAAAGGACATGAATAGTGGCAATGGTTCCTCCTTGAACGAGATCCCGAATGTAATGACAGTCAACCTCAATATGCTTAGTTCTCTCATGGAAAACTGGATTATTAGCAATGTATGTGGCTGCACGATTGTCACAATACATCTTCATGGGAAGTGGAATCGACACACTTAGGCTAGATAGCATGGATCTAACCCAAGTCATTTCTGTTGCAGTTTGAGCCATAGCTCTATATTCAGATTCTGCACTAGATCTTGACACCACGCCTTATTTTTTACTTCTCCATGATATGAGGTTGCCTCCCACAAATACACAAAATCCTGTGGTAGATTTTCTGTCCTCGACTGAGCCAGCATAGTCAGCATCACTATAGGCTTCCACTTCCAGAGTCTTGCCTTTTGTGAACAAAAGGCCTTTGCCAGGAGACGATTTCAGATATTTAACCACCATCAAAGCAGCATCCCAATGAACTTTCCTTGGTTTTTCCATAAATTGACTTAGCTTTCCCACTGCAAAACTAATGTCTGGTCTTGTCACAGTAACATAGAATAGTTTTCCAATAAGGGATCTATAAGATCTAGAATCCACTAATTCTGTTTGGTCATCATGAAGGTGTATACGTGGATTCATAGGCAAATTAGCTGGTTTAGCTCCTAGCATCCCTGTGTCCTGCAATAAATCAAGAACATACTTCCGTTAAGAGAGAACAACACCCTCCCTATTGCGAGCAACTTCTATTCCCAAGAAGTATCGAAGTGGACCAAGATCTTTCGTCACAAAGTGTTTTTGAAGAAATAGTTTTGCATCAGAAATTTCTTGATCAGAATCACCTCTTATGATAATATCATCAACATAAACCACGAGAACGGTTATACCTCTGGAAGTCTTCTCAAAGCCACACTCTGAGACTACCTCGAAAAACTTGTGAAACCACGCACGAGGACTCTGCTTGAGTCCATAAATAGCTTTCTTCAGCTTGCACACTTTGCCACACTCCCCCTGTCGTTCAAATCCTGGTGGTTGTTGCATATAAACAGTCTCATCGAGATCACCGTACAAAAAGGCGTTTTTGACATCCAGTTGATACATGTGCCAGTCATGGTGGACAGCCACAGAAATGATAAGACGAATGGTTCCCAACCGAGCAACTGGAGAGAAGGTCTCAAAGAAATCCACACCGTAGGTCTGCGTGTAGCCCTTAGCAACCAACCGAGCTTAGTTTCGTTCCATAGAACCATCAGAATTATATTTCACTGTGAATACCCACTTTGAGCCAACAATATCACAACGAGGAGGAGGATCAACAAGTTCCCAAGTGCCTCTCTGCACTAAGGCATCCATCTCATCTTGCATAGCCCGTCTCCATTGGGTGTCTAATAAAGTCTGCTGGTGACACGTAGGAACTGTATGAGCAGCCAGAGCTTGAATGAACTGTTGCATATTTTTACCAACACCATCAGTAGACACAAAATGAGATATAGGATGTAAAGTACATTGTCGCCTACCTTCGCGAAGAGCAATAGGTAAGTCTTGACAGAGATCAGAATGACTAGGGCTATGCACTTCAGATGTACTTACCTCCTGAGAAACCGTTGGCGAAGGATTATGAGAAGGGTCCTGCCGACGTGTGTAGACCAGCGGAGGATCACGAAACTTGGACACTACAGTAGAAGGAGATTCAGAAGGAAACGACTCCAAAAGAATAGGAGGAATAGGTAGTGGGTCTGGTGATGGTGGCATCTCAGGAAGGATGGAAGAGGAGCTATAATAAGGCTGAGACTCAAAGAATGTGACATCCGCACTGATATACTCCTTTTGAGTTAAGAGATCAAAGCATTTGTAGCCCTTATGGTTTCTGGAGTAGCCTATAAAGATACACTTAATGGCTTGGGCTCCCAATTTATCACGTGTGGGTCCAAGTATGTGAACGAAGCATGTGCAACCAAATACTTTGGGAGCCACTGGAAATAAAGGTCGTTGTGGATGCACAAGTTTAATGGGAACCTTGTTGTCAATGGAGGATGAGGGTAAACGGTTGGTTAAGTAACAGGCCGTGAGGATGGCATCTCCTCAAAAAGATGCAGGTAACTTGGTATGAAGCATTAAGGAACGAGCCACATTTAGGAGTTGGCGATGTTTACGTTCAACTACTCCATTTTGTTGGGAGGTATGGGGACAAGTAAACTGAGGAGAAATGTCATTATCGAAGTAAAATTTCATTAAGGTTGAGGCTTTGAACTCAAGGGCGTTATCAGTGCGAATGTTTTTAACAAGAATACCAAACTGGGTTTTTATTTCAATAATAAGATTTTTGAGTATACATACTACTTCAGACCTTTCCTTCAAAAGGAAGACCCAAGTGACTCGAGAATAATCATCAACAATGACAAGAAAATACCGAAATCTTGACCTACTAGCAACTCTGCTAGGACCCCACACATCAACATGAAGAAGATCAAATAGTCCACAACTGGACGGACAAAGACTCGATGAATAATGGCTACGGGTGTGTTTGCCAAGTTGACAGGCTTCACACTGGAACGACTCTGGTATTGAAAGCTGAGGAAGAAGGTGACGAAGCTTGGAGACAGATGGATGACCAAGTTTGAGATGCCACTGGAAAGAGGAGGACGGTGAGGTGATTGATGATGCTGCAATACCAAATGGATCCGACAGGAAGTAGATGCCCTCTTTCTCATAGCCTCCACCAATCGTCTTCCCAGTTTGCAATTCCTGAAATGAACATAAACTGTTAGAATATATATTGTAATGGGGAACCGGGTCCATATCTGGACCCGGTCCTATTGGGCATGGGTACCGAGGCTGGCTCGGTACCCTAGGCGGCACCTCTTCTCTCCCTCTTTATATTTGTCACTTACGTGTAATTGTTGAGTTAAGTGAAATTATTTTCTCTCTCCTAGGGTTGCGGTTTGCCCCTAGGTCAGAGCTTTCCCGTGGGTTTTCACCTTTTTCTGAGGTTTTCCACGTATATCGTGTGTTCTTTCTCTGCTCTCTCCTTGTGGTTCGTGTTTCTATATGGTATCAGAGCCACCGCGTGTGAGATCGTTGGTGTGCGAGTAGTATTTTCCGTCGTCCCCGTCTCCCGTGCAACCTCCGTTGCCGTTTCAAGCACCACCGCCGTCGTTGTGTCCAGCGCCGCCGCCGCCGTTGTTTCCAGCGCCGCCGCCATCCAACGCCGCCGCAGTCCAGCGCCGTCGTCTTTCCCAACGTCGCCGCCGACTTTGCCTTCTTTTTCCGCTGCCGTTCCTGCGTTTTTCAGCGCCGCCGCCGGTTGTGACCTTCGTTGTTGATTGCGATGGCTAACGCAGTGATCCCCAAGATTGATGATGCCCTGGACACGGGCAGCAATACCAAGAGTGAGAACTTGCCTGTTCATGTCACTTCCATCCGGCTGAACAAGGATAACTATCTCTCGTGGTCTGCTGCCCTAGAAATCGGAATAACCAATCGTGGTCGCCTGCACTATATCACTGGGGAGAAACCTGCACCTTCTAAAACTGATCCACAATGGGCAACCTGGCGTTGGAAGATAGTCAGGTTAAAGTATGGATTATCAGTTCGGTTTTCGCAGATATTCAGCCTTTGATCTTGCGTAAATCGACTGCATATGATATGTGGACTGTTCTTGCACGAATGTATGGTCATAAGAAGCGTGTTTTACGTGCATATCAAATCAAACGTAGCATATATGCTATTAAACAAGGTAATTTATCTGTTGCCTCCTTCTATGCTGCCCTGCAGACTAAATGGGAGGAACTCGATTATCATGTGAATGATGACTGGAAATGTGGTTTAGATCATGCCCTGTATTGAGAAAAGGAATGGATGGATCGCACCTTTATCTTCCTCGGAGGCCTGCGTGATGAGTTTGAATCCATTCGGAGTCAAATTCTTAACTGTGATGAGATTCCTGGGATCGAAGATGTTTATGCTCGTGTTGAGTTTGAGGAGAAAAGGCGCCAGATTATGCATATTGACTCCAGTCAGGGGAAGTCTCCAGCAGCCTTTGTGAGCCATACTTCAGGGACAGGGCAGCGTCCTACTCGACGGTGCAGCCATTGCAACAAAGTGGGCCATTCTGTTGATTTTTGTTGGGATCTTCATCTTGAGAAGCGTCTCGTCCGGGGTCGTCCTCCTCCTAATCGCCGTGCTCCTTCTGTGCCCGAGCCTAGTCCGGGGTCGTCCAATGCAGCCAAATCCAAGCTCTCCTCAGATCAACTCAAAGAGTTGCAAGCATACATTAGTCGTTTGTCTACCCAGGATGATGCTTCTACTTCTGAGGGGGCTAAGTTAGCCCAGGCCCTTGTTGCTACTAATGATCAAGGTAATTTCTCTCTTGGTGATTGGATTGTTGACAGTGGGGCTACTCATCATATGACAGGGGACCTAAGATGTTTCAAGAATACAAGTTGACCTCTGGGCAGCAGCGTGTGTCTATGGCTGATGGTTCTTCTATCTCTGTGGCTGGAAAATGGAGTTTATCATTACTGAACAAATATTGTCTTCATAATGCCCTGCATGTTCCCAATATTCCCGTAAATCTGTTATCTGTCAGCAGTATTACCAAAGAGCTACACTGTAATCTAATTTTCTCTGCTGATCGTTGTTTCTTGCAGGACTTGGGGACGGGGCAGAAGATTGTGATTGGTTCGGCTATTGATGGCCTCTACAGACTGCCCGTACAGGTTGCTTCTGCCTTGATTTCAGCCACTAGTGGACAGTTGCCTGACGTGGAGGACAGATCCGCCATTATGCGCTGGCACGAGAGACTTGGTCACCTTCCATTCCAGTTGCTTAAAAAGTTGTTTCCTAGGATGTTTCATTCTGTTTCTTTGGACACCTTCGCCTGTGAAGTGTGTCAGTTGTCTAAGCATGTTAGGGCCTCGTACCCTATTTCGTTCAATAAAGCCAACCGTCCTTTTGCTTTGGTTCACTCTGATGTTTGGGGTCCTTCGGGAGTACCCACTTGTCGTGGCTTTCATTATTTCATGACTCTTATTGATGACTACTCCCGGTGTACGTTCGTGTATTTGTTGAAAGAACGTAGTGAAGTTCCCGGCATTGTCAAAAACTTCGTTGCATTTGTTGAAACTCAGTTTCAGACCTCTGTTCAGGCCTTCTGTACTGACAATGCCCGAGAGTATTGTAAGAATCTTGATACGAACACGTCAAGCCAAAAGTTCGGCCAAAAGGTGAGGAAAGAAGATGAAGACGATGAAGAAGGTGAGGAAAGTCGGCCAAAAGTTCGGCCACTGTGTTCAGAGCTTTCATTAATAATCTGACCCTAATTAGGGTACAACAGAATAGTACATCATAGAATAAAAAATTACAAGATGCCACCGCTTAAGTGACTTTAGGCGTGTGGATCTAAGGGGAATGGATCGGGTCTGAATGGACCCGATCCCCATACGCTAACAGCCCCCCTCAAGTTGTGCATTAGATTTAA
>JAANDH010001252.1:41504-70103 GCA_011799765.1 Nymphaea thermarum | reverse complement strand
TGATTTCAATGGTGTTGAAACAAATGTAATGGGCGTCGAAGCTTGGGCATTGATGAGTACAGCAGGCCTGGGCATCGGCTCGGCCTGGTCGGATAAGAAGTTTTAGTTGGGTTGGGTTCGAGCTCGAGCTTTAGCTCGAACCCAGCCCTACTGCTTGCAACCTTGGCCCAGGCTCAGCCCAGCCTGACCTTATTATAATAAACTAGATATAAAAATATAATGTAATATAATATATAAAAATAATAAAATGTATATATATTTTAAATAAAATAATATTATAGATAAGTTATTAGGTTGAGGTGCACCATGCTCAGTAACTTATCGGTCGGCCCCATGCCCAACTTTGGGCCAGGAAGGCCCGAGTTAATTTGGGACAGTAGAAGGGACATTAAGGTTACAGTACTCCTTCCAAAAATGACTGGGGTAGCCTCCGTTTCTTTTCCTGACATGAGCTTTGCATGTTCTGGGCGGAAAATACTATGCAATTTGGGAACCGATATGTTTATGCATTTGTGAAAGAATTTTTGGAAGTTATAATAGGGCGGCACGGCTTATATGCGGTTCTGGCACTGGTTTTCCTAGAAAGTATATATATATATATATATATATATATATATATATATATATATATATATATATATATATATATATATATATATATATAAAAGATAAAACCCCATACCGATGTGTAGGCATTCATATATTGAGGTGATTATATATATATATATATGTATATATATATATATATATAGGCATTCGTATATTGAGGTGATTAGATGTACTGTACAATGTCAATCTGGTTTACCTCATGGTATATGTAGTGGTGCATAGGGTGGTGTCTTGAAATTAATGCGTTGTGTCAGGCAGCCGTGATTGAATGGAGTTTAAGATGTGGCCAGAGGGTTTGAGCTCCTCCAAAAACAAACACGCACAAACACATATCTGTAGCTGTGATGCAAACGATGCACCCAAGTTGGACTCGTGAAAAATATTGATCTGGGACTTGCTACAATGTGAACAGATTTTCACCTTTATGTTATGAACTTAAGAAAGAGAGCTAGGCAGCTAGCTGCTTAATTGCTGGAATCATCTCACCAGTTCTGGGGTTTCTTACGAACGTTCAAAGAGCTGCAAAATTGAATGGAGGAGGGGGGAGTTAATCAGGGGAAACCAAATTTAGGTGGTTAATTATGAGAGACGGGTGGAGAGAGCTGATGTATTTAATGGTCGTCGCCGAAGAGGTAGGTGATCCCTTTCCAGTTTCCCGCTCTCGCCTTTAATTTTTTGGTTGCAAGGAGCATGGAGAGCTTTGTCTGATGGTGACGGAACAAGGAAAGCCGCGAGATTTCTTTTGGTTCAGTTTTGAACAGTTGCATGGCCTTTTCATGGTGCTGGGGTACCTGAGATGTCCAATAATCAAGTCGGAGAGTTAGAATCAAAATTTGAATAATTCCAATCGAATTTTCGTTAGGTAAGAATTAAAGCATGCGACATTTTGTAGCTTCCCATGTGAACCATTTAAAATGGCAGCTGTTTGATCACTCTCTTAAAACAGATGGATAGGAAATGGTGGGAAAAGAACCAGGGGTAATCAAACAGTTGCTTTTAACTGTTGTTATCTTTGAAATTTTTATCGAATTTGCAACATGATGATTCTGTTTCAAAGTGGTGGCAGGGTTCTATTAGGAGCTATTTCTTTACTCACTCTCTAGTGAGCTGAAAACGAACGCAATTAAACGAAGCCGTGTACAAATGAATAGTTTAATAAACTATGTTCAATCTCTCCATACCACCAAATCGAGCCAAGAAAAGAGAAAAATGGGAGTCCTTGATCCTTTAAATGCAGTAAAAATAACTACTGTTGATTCTTGAATTCGGCCGAATTTGTGAGCATTCAATCTCTATCTCTCTTTCTCTTTCTCTCATATATGAACATGAGAAATGATCAGGCGATTGATTGCTGTTTGCAGAGGCTGTACGACCTTGGGTTCCGAAGAATGGTGGTCAATGGTTTGTCGCCGTTGGGTTGCCTGCCCATGGAGATCACTACGCGCAACCCAAAGGACGAATCCCGCTCATGCGTCGAAGCCCTTAACTTTGTCTCTGCCCAATACAACACAAAGTTGCAGGCACAGTTGGGAAGGTGGACCGCCGAAGGTGTCGATGGCGCCAAGGTTGCTTACGGAGACACCTACAACCCGTTTGTTGAATTGCTTACGTATCCTGAAAAATATGGTACGCTACCCTTTTAATTACATTTGCTCAGTTTCCACTTTAAGATCAACATAATGTTCCGTTCATCAGCCATATGTATATATACAAATATTATTTAACGCATTGTATATTATGTAGAGTGTCTACGTTGACTTAAAACGAGATTACTCAAATGATTGATTTAGGCTATTTCATTCTTTTACCTTAAATTTAACTTTTGTTAACACAATTGTGCTCTTTACACAATTAGTGTGTATGGCATCATTACTGCAAGTATAATTGATTTCTATCTTCTTCTTTTTTCCTTTTCATAAGTTATTTAAATCTTGCATGCTTCTACTTAACCATGTTCTTTTTGCTTATATAATTGTTTTACAAACATATCCCGCTTTCTGTTTCTGATTATTTTTTTATGCTGGTTCCTTCTTCTTTTTCTCGTGAACATTTTGTATCCTGATAATTGGTGATTTTTCACCTGAGTACTGTCATCAGTTTTCTGAAACATGACTTGGGGCTACTGGGTTCATGTTTGTCATTACTCATTTATTACTCTAGTTTCTGATGCACTAAAACCATCTATGGTTCATGAAAGAGTCTTCTGCCTTCGGAACAGAACAGAGATCATGTCACCGTGACAGAAGGTTGCAGGATGTTACTGTAAAACACCATCAAGATCACACTTTTGGTTGGTCTACCGGCTTCAGTGCATTAAGGAACCTGCTAGGACATATATATGTGTGGATTTTGGTGCATGTGGTATGAAAGACTAAGCCTACTTGTCTCATTAACCTCATTCAACTTTAAAGTTTTGTAGCTGAAGCCATCAGAAATGTAAAATGGACTAGGAGAAATTAGTTTGCTTTTGGCATTTATATTACACCCAACCAAATCTCTGAGAAAGGTATTCAGTATTGGTAGTTGGAGCTTGTCTGCTGAAATCATCAAGAGCCTCTTAAAAATTTGACTTTTTATATATTAATATACCCACAAGTCCATATATCCCACTATATTTAAGAGAACATAGAACAAGAAAGCATTGAAAAATATCTATTGCATTGCTTAAGAACTGTTAGGGCACTGCCCTTGAAGCTTGAAGTGGTTTCAACAGCCTTTCATCAGAGGGATAGATGGACAACATTGGATGAGAAAGCTATCCAACGCGCCCTACACCCAATCTGCTCTCATTTGTATTCACTTAACCTAATCAATTAAAAGTCTAAATGCCTAGGAAGGAAGGTAGAATTTGTCAATTTTGTTTTTCTTCTGTTTTTGATCATCTGCTTATTGAATACTCTATAATCAATGAAGAAGCAGGAAAAGGAGTCAAGATTATCTCCACAATTAGTTATCAGAATTGATTTTCCCATGTTTAAGATATGATTTTGAGGTCCAAATATATCAAAATTGCTTGAGTCACGGCATTCTGATGTATCAAACTTGTTTAAGTCGCAACCTTTTAGTTAATGGATCATGATTTTTGCAACTTCAGGTTTCCAGGAGACGAAAAAGGGCTGCTGCGGAACAGGTTTGGTTGAGACAGGCCCTCTCTGCAACCCACTCTGTGATAGCTGCGCTGATCCATCATCATACATCTTTTGGGATTCTGTACATCCATCCCAAGAAGCTTTCCGGCTCCTCTCCAACGACTTGTTCAGCACCTTTTTACAAGTTCTTCAATAATTCTTTTTCTTTCCTTTCAAGAGTGAACCAATGGCGCCTCGAATCTCAATTCGAGTAGAAAATGCCAACGACTCGGAGCCCAACTATTCCCAAGCCGCCCTTGATCATATTGAGTGTACACCCAACAGAAATTAATCGATCTCTACAGATATTCTAAACCCAAAAAATCTTGTGGATTCACCAAAATCCACGTATCAATGCTACTGCTATTTCTGCAACACAGATGTAATAATGGCATTTAAGTAGAATGTTTATCTTTGTGTCCGTGCTAACGTTATTGTTCAATTCTCTTCTTTCAGCAATGAAGCTAGCAAACTGAGTTTGAGAGAGAGAGAGCGAGATTAACGCAACATTGACAAAACTCTCCCAAGAGACTGTTGGAGAGGCCATGAACCAGTACAAGTGGTCAAACACTGCAAAAGGAAACAGTAACACGACAGAAAAAACCACCGGTCGGTCAAAAGTTGAAGACTGCTGGTGGCGAAGCAGAACCGACATCAAACATAATGTCATAGCAGATCCTTCTTATATTCAGTCGAGCACCTTCAAAAACCACGTCATTCCTTGCCGGCCATAGTACTTCCCCATAATCACCTTGCTTGCTTGGAGAGACTAAGATCTAAGGACCCAATTAGAACATCACAGATGATAGACTCAATCAGAGCAGTCACTAAAGGTTGCCTCCAAGTATTTCTGTAGACATCTTGCATAACTGAGCAGCTATGTCACACGGGTGCGGGTACGATAGGGTGTGGGTACGATATGAGTACGGGTACGTGCACACGGTAATTTTCAAAATTTTTGGATACGCGGACACGATGAATTTTATATTCTAAAAAGTTAAAAATGATAAAATGAAAAAAAAGAAAGAAAGTCTCAAACAAGAACATCCAATATTCAAACAAAACATCGACAATCATTCCTACAACAAGGACCAAACTAATGTTAAAATCTACAATTAGACGGCCAACATAAAAGAAAGTGAAAAAACAAGTGGTTCGATTCGGGTCTGACCCAGACCCGATCCAAAACGTATCCTGCCGTGTCCAAGTGTCCGAATCCGCGTGTCAGAGTATCGACACCGGTACGCGGCCAATTTTGGGGTGTCCGTGTGACATAGCTGAGAAGTCTCATAACAAGTGTACAACAGATTCTTCTCATTGGCCACAAAGGTGGCACCTTGTGTCCAAGTGAAACCCTACCCTTTGAAGCTTTATCTTCAGGTTGCACTCTACTATGCACTATTAAGGTGCCAAGTGAAGCCCAACTCGTTGAAGCTTATCTTCAATTTGCACTCTACTATGCACTCTTAACCAGGCAAGCATCTGAGATCGAGGGGCAGGGAGAGAAAGGTCTGCATTCATTCGGATCACATGAAAGAATCTGGACGTTAAGAAAGCAGAGACAGCATTGATATCATATGGAAAGAATGAATCAGCAGTCCTGCCTCTCTCTAACAGCTGCAGGTAGAAACAAGGCAGAGGCAAGTCTGCGAGGGCCCTTCACATGTCCTCAAGCTTATCAATGGTAGTTATGGCTTCAGCTGACATGAAAGAGGGCAGAGCCCCCTTCATTAACCTGAACACTATTCAAGGTTCCGGCTGCCACCCACTCATTGATTCATTCATTTATTATTCGCCAATTTTCAGACTAAACAGTCATCTGTCCCCTAGAGCTGCCCATTTCCTAACTCCCCTCACAAAAAAAACAAAAAAAAAGGAAAAAAAAGAAAAGCAACACCATAAAAAACAAGCCGGCCTAATGCATGCTCGTGCTAGTCAATCACCTTAAAAGAATGATTAATGTTGTCATTATTGACATTTGAGGTGAGTTATGGCACAAGAATTTGGTTGTCCCTAGTTAGTAGGCATTATGTCTTTACATACATGGTATATAAGTTGAAGGAAGGGTACATAGTTGCTATTGCTGACACCGATACTGCCCAAGGCTATAAAGGTGGGAGAGAAGGGGTCTTTGGGCTCATTATTGAGTGGTGGGTTGTAATCGTCTGGCTCACGCAGGCACTTGAAGTGAACTTTCTTACAATGTGATACAGATTCTTTACAAATATATAGAAAACCAGGCCAAAATTAGACTATTATTTAACATTTGTATTAGAGGAAAATGAAATAATTAAAATGACTAAAATTCCCTAAATAAAATAATTGGCAAAGATTAGTATTGGCCTGGCCTGGCCCATTTCTTTCACAAGCCAGTATAATCATGGCGTTATGAATAGCCTATCTAGGTTAATATGAATTGGCACATTCGTAGCTAGAGTAAACTGGTGCTGCCAACATCATGTCAAGAAGTACTACCACTGGCACCGCTGAGTAAATGAGAAACGGAGACTTCGGAGGGTGCTAAACTAAAAACTGTTGACCTAAGTCTCATCTGTCATTCTCTTGCTTGAGCTCTACATTTCTGATGGTGTAAGGCGCGGAGGTCGCGTCTCACTATTCCCAATGAGAAAGAAAAGTAACTATTTCTGATCAGTTCTAATTTTTGTATTCCAATCCTTGCTCAAGGAAACAGCATTCGGGGTCGAGAGACTTTGTGACTCGCTTTGCGGGATAAAACCCCATCTTTATGTATTGAAAAGATAAACAAAACTAATTCACATTTAGTAAACAACAGCAAAGAGAAACATGAGCCAAGAATTTTATAAGGGGAATAGCCAATGTGATACGTATATGCCAATTCAAGCCCACCCGGCTGATACTAACAACAGAGACAAACAGAAAACAAAGTGGAGCTCAAGCTCCTAAGCCACTTGAGCTACACAGTGAACTTGTTATTTGCTTGAGAGAGAGAGAGAGAAAACTAATTCCAAGACTTGGAAAGAGTGCTGGTAGGTGAGTTTAAAAGAAGTGAAGTTTGGATCCCAAGCTTAAAGAGCCAAGATCCACCTAAACTATTGGAGACAAAAACTGAACTCTAAATTGCCATGTTTCCCAAGCTAAGTTCTTTTCTACCTTTACTTGTCTGTGAGCTCAGAATTACGAAGCGGGGGTGAAGCACCTATTTTCTCTCTTTATGTGAGTAGTAACATGTTCTTTCCCAAGCTTAATATCAATTTAACTTAACTACCCAGATTACAATTCTTTTAGAAGAATATGTAGACAAAATTTTAAGAGTGTTGAAACATTCCGATATATGTGCAAAGTACTTTAAGCTTTGTAAGTTAAAATTCTTATTATACATCCAAGTAAGCTGATTCATTACTTATTTTTGTGTTGCAATCCATATCGATTTCATTTATACAGTTAGAGTTTTGGGAAAAAAAAAATCTAAATCTAAATTGGATGTCTAGTAGTTCCATAGTACCTGAAAGTGGCTATTGAGAAAGAAACTTGTACTGGGAGGTTAAATTGGATATCTAGAAGTTTCCTTTCTGCGCTTGGGTGAATATTAATGCTCTTACCGCCCTCTCCATCAGTAGTCCACAATGCATCGAATTTGTAAGCATTGAACATTAATATTTTTATGTACAAGAAATATGTCGTAAAATATTATTAATTTCTCTAAATTAAGAAATGTTGGAGAAGGAGAAGGCTGCAAGATTCATATCTGACGATGAGCACTGGACTGGACTGCTGGCGGGTACTCGGTATTCGGCTCGACTCGAACCTACCAACTGTAACTCAACAATCCCAAACCCAACCCTGGGTTTCGGGTGTCCGAACCCAGTTTCTTATGGGCCGGCGAGGGCCAGCCCGATGCCCTGCACCCAAGGTAGAACACGATGATGTTGCTATTTGAAGGGTGGATCCCCATCGAGACCTATTAGACATGTGCTCATGAATTGAAAGCACATTCACCAATAAAGGCTGTACAAATTATATTTTATTTTTTTTGTTAAAATTTTAAAATTATAATTCAACTTGTCTCATAAAAATTTCCCAAGTCCACTTTCATATACATATAACCAGCTTCTGGTGATGTCCTGACGAGAAGAGGAGGGCATACTGGACTATTACCTTGAATGTTACCATCCAGTCTTACCAACAAAAACAGAAGCTTCCTGATATTTAACTGGCAAGCTTTTAACCTGTAAGAAGGTCCAACGATGCTAAAGCTGAAACAATAAAAGATCTCCCACCTAAAAGAAAGAATATAACATCATTTTTAACCTGTAAGAAGGTCCAACGATGCTTGAATAGTTTTACTTAACCAGAAAGTTCTCCAAAAGCTGAAACAATAAAAGATCTCCCACCTAAAAGAAAGAATATAACATCATCACCATGAAGATATACCTCCAACTGAACCAGCTGGGAATCAATGTCATAAATATCTCTGAATAGATACCTCGACAAGCACTCTCAATAACCTAAGGAAAAATACATAAACTATTGAATCTCCTTGCCTAATCTTCAGGTGGCTCCAAAAATTAATGTCGCTACCACCCGCAACATGGGTTCAGTCGAGAGTGAGACAGAAAGAGAGAGGAAAAAAGAAAACTGTATCATTAATATTCACATAAAAACTGAAAAAGAAAGAATTAAGTCAACACCAAAGAAGCCCTTGCATTCAACAACCGTGCCGTCGGTTTATATAAAGAGCAGTGAGGCAGGGAACCTTACTACGCAGAGCCCTTCTATCAGAGCAGGTGTCACAGCCCATGCCCAGGAAAATGGCGAGCCAGAGAGGAGTAGCAACGACGTCCTTCGTGGCGGTGACTGTAATGGCCTTGGTAGCGTCTGAGCTTGCCGCCTTAGTGAAGGCCGAACTGGTGAATGATTCATGGCTGAGGGCCAGGCTAAGACGAGCCAACGTCAGCTGCCTGCTCGTGTTTGGGGACTCCAGTGTAGATCCTGGCAACAACAATGTCCTAAACACCACCTTCAAGAGCAACTTCCTCCCTTACGGCATCAACTTCGCCGGTCACAGACCCACCGGAAGGTTCAGCAATGGAAGACTCACCACAGATTTCATAGGTACCAACACTACCCTCCTTTTGTTTCACCATTTTGGTTTCCTGGAACCAGCGGATGTTCAGATTTAATGGAGTGATTTGACAGTTTCTGTTTCTTTTCTTTCGTTAGTTCCCGAGTCTTCTTCGTGGCTGGTTTTCTCATTTGTCATGTCGAGTTTATATATACATATATATAAACCGACGAAATGAAAATTCGTTGTAAAAGTTGAACGACAAGAAGTCGCATGAAACACAAAAAAAAAAAAAGGTCAGCAAAATACAAAGGAAACAAAATATACAAAGAGAGGGAGGGAGAGAAAATCCCATGCCCCTAACAATGCCACTCAAAATCGGTTGCCAAAACATTTTTTTTGTATTGTATGAACTTCAAAAGATGAGAATCATATGCTAAATTAATCATGTTTTTAAGTTCAACATATTTTTATAGTAACAAAAAAGTGGACGGCTATTATGACATCAAATTTTCAATAGTAGAAAAACAACGTTTTTTTTAAATAACGAACTGAGGCATATTTTATATTCAAATGGTATTTATAAACACATTAAAATGTTCACATGTTTAAAAAGGCTTTTAGTAAAAATTTAAGAGGTATATCTTTTGTCCCTCACATAAATGGTATGGGATATATATATATATATATATATATATATATATATATATATGATAGTGAACAGTTGTTGAAAACGCCAACAATTTTATTTAAAGATAAGTTTTTAATTTTTAGCCATTAATATAAAACACTGCTATATTGTTTCCATATGAGAAAATAAGTGTAGCTCTTGATGCTGGTCCTCCATCGACCAGTATCGTACTGAGCTCCGCAGTGCATGCTTGATCATTAAAGATATTTTCCGTTTTTCTCTGTTTTGCCTTCGTTGAAGCAGTTACTCTTTTCCATCACAAGGTTAAAAACACAAAGTTCATGCAGTGAATTCCGCCATTTACCGACATTCAGGCTCTGCACTATTTCAATTCACTGCAGAGTAGTCAGCTTATTGAAAACATATGCACACGTACAGACATGCGCAACTGTTACATAAGCCTTTTTATACACTATGCATTCGAAATAAATTAATCTAATTTTTTCTAAGGACGGTTCTTGTTAAGAATGTCGATGTTGAAACGAAACTTTACAATCTGCAGCTTTTCTAAATCAATTGTGATGTTAACATCAGGTAATGAGCCACTTATATTTTCTATATACATCCTCCTAGTTTTATTCAAAGGCTTGCATGTCCTGCCATTCTCTGCTAATAGCCAAACTAAGTCGAAAGCTTATTGGGGTTAGTCAACAACTTAGCCACTTATGTTTTCTGTGTACAACCTCCTAGTTTTTATTCAAAGGCCTGCATGTCCTGTCATTCCCTGCTAATAGCCAAACTAAGTCGAAAACTTATTGGGGTTAGTCAAGAACTTAGCGTGACATTCCTATCTTCTAGCTGTATCTTGTTCATGAAGATACCTCAAGATCTCTCTCTCTTTGTGTGTTTGTGTGTTTGTGGTTATTTTCGTCATAGTTCTTATATCTTAATCTTATTTATCTAGATTGGTATTTCTTAAAGTTGTCCTTGTCCTTCTATTTTTCTTCAAATTTTTTCATCTTTTCAATGGACAAAAAATTAACCTACACTATATATATATATATATATATAAATAAAGTAAACGATGACTTTGGTTATTTAGAGTCACTCAACCATCTAAAGCAGATGAATAATTAAAAGAAAAACAAGAAAAAAGTCTAAACTAATATTAGATTATAAAAATGTTCATCACTTTCTTTTTTCTTATTTTTCTCTTAATGATTCATTATATTGGACTATACATTCAGATTAAATTGTTCGATGGCTCTAAAAAGCTAGAGTCACAATCCATTTATATATATATATATATATAAGAGAAAAAGAGAGTAAGAGAGAGAAAAAGAGTACGATAAGATATGCAGAAGGCTTTGGTGTGACTTCATTATCTCATTAATGGCACCACTGATGAATGAAGCTTAGCAGCCACTTGAAAGTCAAAACAACGTTGGGTGGTGGAGGGGCGGGCAGCAGGTTCAAGTAATCAGCCATTGCCATGTAGCACGGAGGGTAAATGCTCTTCATATTCTCCCATCATCACCACCCCCACCCCCTCCTTAATGAGTTAATTCCACCCACTTCCAATTACACGTGGTTGGTCCACCACTGTAAAAGCTGTTCATCATCATCACCATACACCAAATAATGGAATATGTTGACAGTAATGTTTCATAGCAGGCCACTGTATAGACCTGGTATATATATATATATATATATATATATATATATATATATATATATATATATATATATATATATATATATATATATATATATATATATATATATATAAAAGAGGGAGCGAGTATAATAAAGGAAAGGAATGTGATGTGTTATATACTGCAGCTGAGGCACTTGGTCTTGGAGATGCAATCCCCGCATTCCTACAGCATAACCTCACCAAGCAAGAATTCTTGCATGGATTCAGTTTTGCCTCTGCTGCCTCCGGTTATGATGACCTCACAGCTAATCTCCATGTATGTCTTTCTCTCTTTGTGTATATATATGTATGTAGATTTATATAGAATTATGTGCCTATATGTATTATGTATATAGATTTAGGCAAGATGTATTCTAGCAGGATGTGCTGCCCATACGGATGCAACTACAATATCTGAGGCACTATATCGTGCAGCTAAGGAGGGTGGTCGGAGAGACGAGGGCACAGCAGGTGATAAAGAATTCCATAGCCGTACTGAGTTCAGGGACCAACGACTTCATCGAGAACTACTTCCTCAACCCCGATCGCAGAAAGCAGTTCTCCGTCGACCAGTACACCGATTTCCTGGTTGAATGCATGGCCACAGACATCCAGGTCAAATTCTCTGCACTCAAGAGTCGATCGTAGTTTTTATTTGTTGGGACACTTTCTCTCGTCGCCAATATCCTTTTCCTCTAAACTACGACGCATTCAAAAGAACCAACACCCATTTTATCGATCGTTTTTCTTCCTCAGTTCCTCATGCAATTTGAAATCCTTCCTTTATATATATATATATATAATGGACTTTTGTCTTAAGCAATTTGACTGTTTTAGATTATGTACATATATGTTTTATCAATTTTTTGTTTTCACTTTTTGACTTAAGTACAAGGGACCATGATGACACAAGAGGCATAATATAGCTGGTTGATTAGTGTATCGCCTGTTTGATTCCTATAATTGTTACTCTTCTACCAGTCAGGTCCCAATGCAACCCAAGACCCAAAAACGAGGATGGGAGGTATTCCTTAAAGGTTGTTAGCCTTCTGCTCACTTGAAATAGAAGGAAGGGTGATCAATCCATCAAGATAAGATTGTAGTACTTGTTCTTAGACAAAGTGTTCTGGGCACGAAATTGTTTTAGTTTGGTATAGAACATGTTATTGCATTCATCTTCTGAAAGCTGGTTAGGTGCACACAAAACTGTGCACATGGGTGTGCAACGACTACAATATCCTTATAAAAAAAAAACTTTTTAAAAAGATAAAAGAAAATTATGAGAAAGAAAAAACAAAAGTCTAAATTTCCACTTAGTTTATAAAAAAAAAATCAGAAAATGCCCTTAGCAGGGGCTGAGCCAAGGTAGGTCCCACATGGGCCTTGGCCCCATCTCAATTTTTTTTTATAAATTTACTTGTTCTATATAACAATTTTGAAAAATGATATTTAAGTCCCTGACAATTTAAAAACTTTAATTGGGCTCGTATAATGGAAAATTTCTGGCTCCAGCCCTACCCCAACCCTCTTGGTGTCTCAAACATGGAACACTGAAAACGTAACTTTTGGGCCTTACAATCGAACACCGTGTTCTATGGCGACCTGACGTTACACGGTTGATACAATACCCATCTGAAATTAATATTGTTTCATTTCATGGGATTTCTCATGTCATGGAAGAAGCTAAGGCTGCATTTCCTGTTATGTTAATTTATCTGATTACAGGAGATCCATCGATTAGGAGGAGAAAGATTTGCAGTGGTCGCAGTGCCTCCTTTGGGGTGCATGCCCCTAGTGAGAGCCCTGTATGGAAGGAGCAAGTGCGTTGCTGAAATCAACGAGGTGGTGATGGAATTCAACTCCAAGGTTAAAGCCAAACTTGCTACTGTAGATCAATGGCTGAGTGATCATGTGAGAGGAGCTTTTGTTGATGCCTATACTGTCCTTCTACGTGCTGTGGAGAGCCCTACCAGATACGGTAAGCAAATTACCTTTGTGCTTCCACCACCACCATCATCACCATCTCCCGCTCTTTCTCCCCATCACCATTTCATGCATGGCTTCCTGTAACATTTTCATTTACTGCTAAACTATGTTCCCTCGGTAGATCTTCTTTGGAATGACCTATGGATTGATTGGAAAAAAAGAAAGGTTTCTTTCCCGACATTGTTTACTTTAGTTCTTCTATTGAATGACCGACGGATATTTTGAACAAAATGGTTCCTTTCTTCAGGTTTCTCAGAGTCATCAAAGGGCTGCTGCGGGAGTGGTGTGATGGAGTTTGGGACGACTTGCAGGGGCTTGAGCACATGCAGCCAGCCATCTAAGTACGTCTTCTGGGATGCGGTGCATCCAACTGAGAGCATGTATCGCGTCATAGCAATAGAAGCCATAAAAGAAGTCTACAAAATCTTGCTGTAAAGATGTTGAATCTCCTCTCCTTTTCATCCTTCCATAAATTTTCTATTGCAATCTCTAAAGTCTGTAACCTTTCCCTATGCTTGTGTATGCAAGACAGTTTTGGAAGCGTGTTATGATACATAGACTTCACATTCATCCGCAAAAAAAATATCATTGTACAACTTTATCAGCCTATTAAACTTAGTCAGTCAACAAAGTGCACCTTCAATCTAGTCGGTGGAAAGGAAAAACTGCTCATAATCATAGATAATTCGATTTCTAAACAGTATTGCATGAATGGACTGTTGGATGTGCACTGGAGGTTCTTACACTAATATCAACTCGACAGACCTTTATTAACCAACCGAAAAGCAATAAATCACGCCCTGCTTAAGCTGATGTCCTTGCATCGTGAACTAGTTTAAAACCAAGAAACTGTAAATAAAAACAGTTCGAAAGAAAGATTTCTGGAACAACTGTAAACCATTCAATTTGATGCTTTTGAGTCATTTTGCAGTATCTTTTACAATAAACATTGCTTTGTGTTCCAATGAATTCCAATTTGTCAGTAATATATATCCAATATCCTAGAGACCCTAAAGGTAGTGATATATATCCAATATCCTAGAGACCCTAAAGGTAGTTTTGAACGTGCACTAGCACATGCAAGACTACAATATCCTAGAGACCCTAAAGGTAGTTTTGAACGTGCACTAGCACATGCAAGACTAAACACATAGTCGGTATACCGTGCAGCCAAATTCATCCCATTGCTGAGTCCAGCCCTTGCCAATAAGCTGCTGGTCATAGGTTCTATCATCACTGTACTCTCTTGTTAGACAGAGCACTGCTGTGCATCCCCCTGTCAAAGTTATTAAAGTTCAAAAGGCCTTCACCTCGAACTTCATATTGTTGGGGAGGCAAGCAAATTAAACCAGTATCGCTAGATCTCTCATCTCAAAAGCAGTTGTGATCACCAAAAAGGTTGAAGGTTTGTTCTGTTCAATGAAGAAAGGGGGCACTACAGTCTACCCATTTACTGTTTTAATTTTTCCTAGTAGGTTGTACATATCAAAGATAGTTGTCAAAGGGAGTGTGAATCATGGTTAGGTCTTTCCTGTTCTGTAATGTTGAACCACTCTTCAAAAATCTTCACGCACCAAAGGGGTTGACATGGTGCAGTAGAGCCTCAGCGGTCGGGCAGGAAGAGTTCTCTAGCCACAGTATTGGAGTTTTATGGGAGCCCATAACAGCCACGCGTCGAATTCTATGAGCATAGACTCTTTGCAGAGGCCCTAGGGTGGGGATACCAGCCACGGCCTTGGGCGTCCGGCTTCTTCTCCAGGTAATAAATTGGAGAAGAAAACCTCCGGGACAGATGGTGCAGTAAGCAAAAATCCTCTCTATCCCCAAAAAACCTATTAAAGCTGCCCAACAAACACACAGAACGACGAACCCATACAAGACACAAACAAAAGAAGAGCTAAATTAGACCAAAAAAAATTGGAAAACCCTGAAGAAGAGAATGGCATTGCCTAAAAAGCCTATTGTGCCGTGGTCTTCAACATGTCCCGTTTGACAAAAAGAATCCTCCAGAGCGCCAAGGAGTTCGTGGCCTTCATATGCCCCCCTCCAACGCTAGTCCAGGTTCCTGAACAACAAACATGTAGAACAGAGGCAGGTTTCTGAATAGTGAATAATTTCTTAAAGATTCTCCAGCAGGTCTATGTCGGAACAATTTCTGAAAGACTTTTCCTTTCTGGAAGCATGCATCATAAACCAACACCAGTTGGAATAGAAGCTCTCTTTTTATCCAGTAAATGCATTATTGCTACTAATATCATTGTGAAATTTGCATGACACCGCAGCTCAGTCAAGCACCAAACGTGTGCTCATGGCAAACTAGGATAAATAGAATGCTGCCGCTTTAACTTACAACTTCTCCTTACCTCTCATCTATTTCTATAATTACAAAAAATGGATGCCTTTTGCTTGACTGTATTATTCCCGCAAGATTTCCCAGAACTTGCTTAGAAGCAATAGAAACGTTACAATAATGAAAACCTAGTCTCAATTACCTTATAGTACAAGCAAAAGTGTGTTTTAAAATTTGCGGATGTTTCTAATCTTTGGGCTTATTTCGCATTGCTTTTCTCTTGTTAGCATCAAGATATCTCTTCCTCATGCGGATTGCTTTTGGTGTAACCTGTCCATCCAAACGTTGAATCATATCATTGACTGAGAAAATCCACACATGAAAAGGGGCATGATTAACTTTTGATGCAGAAACAACTTGCCTCGATGAGTTCATCGGCTGCAACATACCCGATTGCTTCTTCAAGAGTCATCTGCATAATTATTTAAAGAAGAGAAATAAAAAAGTAGGTACAGTCGAGACATATATCTTCCGCCATGGGTTCCACTATGGACCATAAAAGACCTCCTTGATGAAAAAAGACGAGATCTACAAAGTAGATAATATTGACATGAACCACTATGCAGGTTAATAAGATTCATTTGAACTAAATGTTCTGATATTCAAGGCATATAGGATCCTAGCTTGCAGAGCATGTAGCAAAGATCCAAGGTAAATGGACTATCAACACAAGATAATTCTTATGGCACAAGGAGAGTAGGTTGTAATTTGTAACAGGAGAATTATGAAGGGTGTGATGAAGATTCTGAGTCAAGTTGCTACCGTGCCACTTTACACCAGGGTTTAGCTCTCTGGGTCAAGCTCATTTGGACCGACAACTTTGAGGAAGCTGTCTCCCTAGGCATCTGATGGGAAAGGTGTTTGGGCTCGGAGATGCAGGAGGAAGCTCACTTTCCACATGGTTCTCTTTTCTCCCACAAGACATTTCATATTTGGAAATGTGACAAAGACCGAGTTACCATCTAAGGAGATTTTCTTTTTAGGAGTATAAAAGAATGTCATTACAGAAACAGATTGGAAGCAACATACCAGGCGAGGAGGGGATAACCGCACATTTTCATCCTTGCCAGCAGATCGAATGTTAGTTAACTCCTTTGCTCTTACAGGATTAATCTGCATTCATTGCCAAAGAAAATATCATGATGCACCATATGAATATTATTGGACCTATTTATGTATAAAAGTACAACTCTTGTTCCTCACATCAAGATCAGTATCCCGTGAGTGCTCACCAACAATCATCCCTTCGTAAGTCTGAGTGAACAGAAAGTAGTTAGTCAGTACGCACGTAGTTTTCCTGACATGACTTGTCCAAAGATCACCATTTTTTTAAGAAACTAAGGCAATCAGGAAAGAAAACCTCCATGCCAGGCGTCACGAAGAGAGTTCCCCGAGCCTCTAAACTCATGAGTGCATGTCCTGTAATAGGTCCATTGCCCACAGATACCTGTTGATTAGAAGATTTTAGTCATGCTTCATTTTTCATTTTACACAGGCATCAAAATTGACATGATGTAAAATTTTGGTACATGGAAGGTTATCATGCTTAGAAGAACAAGTAAACGTATGTTGAAGATGATAAGTGCAACAAGGCCCCAAGCAATTATTCTGCTGATTTCTGTGTTCCATCCACTCGAATGTTTCAATTTCTAAAGAATGTTTTTTTTCCTTTCTTTACCATCTTCATTTGTTATGCAATTGTGAAAAAAAAAGGTCTAAGACTCTAAATGCTGCAATTGATTATAATAACATACTTTCTAATGGGTAAGGAATCACTAGAATCAAGCTCTTCTTGACCCATCATACAGTGTTTAACCCTGACAGAGCTCAACAGTGACTCAGTGAGTCAGCTCACAGTACCTTCTATGCAATGCCCCACCAATGAATGCTTTTATTAAAATAGGCCTTCAACAATCAATGAAACTTTTGAATCAAAATTTTAGTGAAATGCGCCCAAATGCAACTCACATTGGGCAGGTTTTGGCACAATTTTAGATCATTTAGGCAACTTTGACCAAAACAATTTGGCACACATAAAAAAACAGTCCAAAATCAGCAAAAGAAATGGATGGGATCAAGATAAACCCAATAATAAATCCAGTTTTCAGTCGCAAGTCAGGTTTCAGCTCCAAATCCAGCATTGACCGACAATGAAGTTCTAGTTCCTATATAAAATTATCACAATCAAACCAAATCTCTTACAGTAGTAGAATACATTTCTTACTTTTCTACGGAAAAAAAATAATCAAAAGATAGATGTGATTCATCAGACTGAAGAAATTAAAGAGCTGGAAGGCCAAGTTCTTGCGGCATTGTTAAGAGAAAGACTGAAGGTAGGCTAAGGCTAGACGAGTATACACCAGAAGAAGAGACGTACCAACACTCCTTTTCTGACATTTCCAAGAGCTCCTCTATATTTGGAGTATACTAAAAAAAGACATAAAGCCAACAGTGAGATATGAATTAACATCAAATAATGCCAATCAATGTCTCATTAAATTGATAAAAAGTAAACGTCTTCCCCTAATAATCAAGTAAAAGCAACAGCTGATGTCAGCAAGGTAACAGCAATGATCTTGAGATAAACACCGACAGATCAGAGTGCAAAAAGAAACTATGTCATAGAAAAATCTTCTATGAACCCACAGCAAGCTATTTTTGACAAGCCTAAAGAAGCAATAGGTTTGTGTTTCCGACAGAAAAATGTGAACAAAGAAGAAAATGATTCAAATTACAAAGGGAAAGAACCCACCAAAGGTAACCAAACAACAACGGAAATAGCTATAAAAAACTGTTGCATCTATATAGAAGAGGAATATCCTGCTCTCTTGATGGATGTGCACCAAAAAAAAAACACATCTGTAACATGTGAACTGCATAAACCAGATAATACGGGGCCTTCCATGCAAGATAAATTGACAACTGCAATACACATACTCAGGAAAGCGCGATGCATAAATCCAGTGCCATGTGTGTCAGTACTAAAGACACTTCTGTACCCAACCAGGCCCCTGAAAAGTTGATTTGATCACTGTCAGCTTCCAAGATGAACAAGAAACATACAGGATATGAAATATCTAATGGTATTAAAAAAAAAAAAGAGCTAAGTCAAGAACTAAAAATAAGGGGGCAAAAACTTCAAGGACTAAAGAAGTTTAAAACTTTGAAATTTACTTTTCCAAACTATATACTCCACCAAATAGCTTGGGCATTCAAGGAGGAAAAAGGTTAACTTTTCTCCAGGCACAAGATATCAAATTTCTAAAGAACTGCAAAATAAAGGGGAAAGATGACTCCCAGGAAGTTCAAGTTTTGAACTGGCAAAAAATGTTCTGCTATTAATTAACAAAAGAATACTGATTTTTTCATAAGACAATAAATTAACTGCTGAACGGGAGTTCGATGTAGAGAAAAAGTTGATGTAAACCTTGAGGGGCAAGTCAAAGTCATTTTTGTCCTGCCAATATTGCCTGGAACAGGGCCCATGTCCGTGACTTCAGCCCTTCTATGTGATAAACCTTCCATGACGAGGCCTACATGCTCATCATTAATCTGAAAATTGTTTCAGTTTACTAAGATTAGAACATACATAAAATATGTAGAAGAATGCATTTTAATAAATTACATACCTCAACAGTCACTTCTTCCAGTGGCTCAAGTTTTTCACCATTCTCAGTTTTATACCTGGACCAACAATAAAATGAAGGGGACTTTGTTAATGAACAGAACAAACCCAAGAAAAAACACGAATATTTTGAAGAAATTTTAACACTAAAAGCATAGAAAATCCACATACATACATACATACATATACATGGATTTTCTATGCACTTAGTGTTAACATTTCTTCAATCTATTCCACTTTTTTCTATGCTTTAGATGTCACGAATAGAATCATCAGAGCTAAGCAAGGAAGCATCAAATTGTGCAAAAATTTATAAAAATCCGACATCCTAGACATATATAGAGAGATGAATTGTGAACTCACATGACCCTAGGCGGTGAGACAGATAGTTCAAATCCTTCACGCCTCATGTTCTCGATCAAGATACCTGTGTTGAATTTGGAATTAGTTACATGTATGGTAGACAACATTGCAGCATACAAGAGCTAGAAGCACAAAAACTAATATAAAATTAAAAAGGAAAAAAATGTACTAACAAGTAATGACTCTGTTTAAAAAAGATTAACGCAAGGAACTTTTAAAGCACAAACCAAGTTGAAGCTCGCCCCTCCCTTGAACTTCATAAGTTTCAGAAATGCCTGGGAGCACGTTTATGGCAAGATTAGTTTCTGCCTCAGCCATCAACCGTTCCCCAATTTTCCCTCCAGTCAACTGCATAACAAAAAATATTAAGCGCCAAAATTGAAAAAGTAACAAACAAAAGCCAGTAGGGTAGAATAGAGAACAAAAACAACAACGATCACATGGTCAATGCTTTAATGCAAGAAGCATATGGAAGTCATAGATAAATGAAACCTGTAAAATTCCACACTGAAATTCAAATTTCTTTCATAAATCATTAGCATCACAGTGTTATCGAACCAACAGCAGAAAGAATCAAGCCAGTCCAGTTTATCACTGTATTTGTCAATGAAGACACAAGTGGACAAGATTTGCCGGACCATTTATCAGTTATTTTTAACATGCAGCTATTGCAGAAAAATGAAATATACAGATCACCAGGGAAGAGCACTAATGGTGTGAATCGTGACAACGGTATTACCAAGAACCCCACTAAATAAAAAGATAGAACATTAAACTACACTTCTTTAGACACATTATCCACCATATCATAAAATGATCACAAAAAGCAACATCAGACAGTGGTAAACAGCAACCAATAGCATAAGCATCAATGAAGGCATATCAGGTATTTATAAACTCCTTCTGCCTCAGTTTGTTGACAATTCAAGAAACACTTTAAACTCTATTCTATCAGAGAAGAATGGAAACACTATTATCAAGAGTTAAGTACGAGATCATCTGAAAAGTCAACTCCAGCAAGTGAACACATGCATTAAAGATGACTCGAAGAACTAGAAAAAATATGCATGCATGGACTACTGGTTGACATTAGGAATAAAGAACCTCTAAAACCCTGAAGCCTCAGTAATAGCATAATAAGTTTATGATATAACTCCTGAAATTAAAATCACAGTTGTGAATTTGAATAGAATTTGTAAGGAATAAGAGCACAAGGGCAAAGAAAAAAATCAAATGAAGAGTAAAATTCATATGAGAAATTAGTCATCACTGAAAAAAAATCTCAACAAAAGATGGGTTGCATAACAGAACTAAATTTAATTGGCTTTAAAAAATTAGATATTAAAACTACTTACATGAGTCCCATCACGGCCAGCAAGCGGAGAATCATTGACACCAAATGTCATGGAAATTGTCGGAGGGTCCAATTCGACAGTAGGCAAAGGAGTCATCACCTGGTAGACATGAACCACCAGTTAAAAAGCAAAAAGGTCAAACTTTATTGTCAGTAAAATGTTCGATTACTTAACCAACAGAACAGATTAATTAGCTGGCACATCAAGGTTCCATCCCTTAAGCAACATAGTAATAAGAGAATATAGAAAAACAAATTTTCATAACCAGTAGGGCACCATCAAAAGCAACCAAGAAAATTTTGAAAAGATAACAAGAATATTTTACAAGAAAGATAATCTAGCAGCTGCAAAGGCCCATCCAAATTATGCAACTTTACTTTTTCTTTTTTGTGATAGTGGTGTGACCACCTCCTATAGCCAGTAGCATTCCATGATCTTCGCAGCCTAGGACCTATGTCACACGGACACGGCTAAAGAGGCCACGTACTCGGGTTGACTCGCTGACACAGCGATTCCGACATGGGACTCGGCTAGGACATGGCAAAAAATAAAAATAAAAATTTAATGTCTTTTTTCATTTTATCAATTTTTTGTGATGCATCCAATTATTTCCATGAACAATCCTTTCAGATATTCAGTACTTTTGTGATAAAACACATTTTCTCACAAGATTGTAATAGTAAATTATTAATTTTATGTTTTTTTCAATCTTATCATTTTTTAGAATATTTAATGTAATCGTGTCCGCGTATCCGAAAAATTTGAAAATTGCCGTATCCGCACCCGTGTGACATAGCCTAGGACAAAAGACACTGAAAGGAAAAAACAACCAATCTAAATAGCCTCTCCAGATTAAGGCAACGGTCCCAGGATTTTAGTTACTGTTTATGTAAATATTACACAACAAAGTGATTGGCCCAAGAAATCTGGTTTACACACATATATCCCCTTTGCTAAGAAATTTATCAAAGATCAGCTGGCCATTGGAAACTGAAAATGGGTACATCCCTCATCCCTCTGCTCCTTCAGTTGGCAAAAATTAAAATCCCCGGTTGTATCTATGGTGCATTCTGATCTCTTTTCCCTATGTACAACCTCCTGTATTAGGTGTCTCCCTAAATGGAATTTGTTTTTTAAGTTTGCAGAGTTGTTTTTTTTTTTTATCGGATCTTAAATTCTTTTAGGTCAGTCATGTCCCACAGATATATGCTTATGGTATTAAAGCTTTGCCTACCAAATATGGCTATGGCTACAAAGAAAAGCAAAATACATGCATAAGAGAGAGAGATAGAGCCAATCGATGGTCGAAAGCAAGCAGCAGCCTAGCTAGAGGTCGAGGTGAATATCGCTCTACAGCTGATAGCAAAAGCATGCAAAAGGACAAGAAGTGGCCCTGAAAACCCTATCCTTGTGCTCCTTCCAGATCCACCACCAGCAATTGATGAGCCAAGAGATTTGAATCACCTAGGACTACATGTATTTGCTCGACTAAACTGTGATTTGAAGTGTTGATGACTTTTTACAAATACAAATATATGTTTTTTTTTTCTATTATGAGTCACCCTCAAGTTTAAATCTTTCTTTATTTTTCTCCTGTTTGCCCTACTTGGAGACTGATAACAACCTACCCAATCCAGCAACATCAAGTGCAAAAATGAGAAAACCTCACTATGAAAAAGGACATGCTGAATGAATTAGATGACTTGGCTATCGCAGTCTCTAAGATGAGAAAATCAAGTTAAAGCCTACCCACTATCAAGTACCAAGCGTGATCTCCTTTCAAAAACTAAGAGCACAATTCAAGCAAGATCAACTATCTTAATTACAGAGAATTCAACTACATCCACTCAGTGCTCCAAAGGTTGATATCACATTGCTACATCTATCTGACACAACTAGTTGAAGCACTTGAACCCTTCTCAAAGGAGGATCCTCCTTGAAAAGGAATTAGAATTGCATCTGCATAATCGCTCAATTTTGTGTTTTTTGCTTGTGGATTTGGTTGCTTTTAGTTTTGGCTTATGGACTTGTGTGCTTCCTGTATGAGCATTAGATTCAGTCTACTGAGTTTGCCTAAAAGACTCTGATATTTTGCAATGGTAAAGCTTGAAATAAAATGTAATTATTATTTAAAAGAAATTCAATATTAAAATGTGGCCACCATGTGCAGCCTACCTTTACAAACACTAAACATAATTATAGAAAAGAAGGAATATAAATGGATGAAGTATTCTTTACCTCCACATTCGACACTGTGTGACCAATAGATGGACTTGTCAACCCAGCCAATGAAATAATGTCACCAGCTCCTGCACCATTGATCAGCACTAGGTTTGTACCCTTCTTTTTCATAAGTTTCAAAACCTAATAAAATGAAATCACCTTGATTTAGAAAACAATGATGCAGAAAAAAATCTGTGAAAAAGGAAAACCTATAGTCAAGACATAGAAAGAAAGCCTGTTAGCATATTTTGAGTCTTTGATAATGTAAATTTTAGCAAACCTTGCCTTCCTCAATTTTCTCAACCCCAGAATCTGTCTTCCGAAGACCATGAACTTTGTCGCCCACGCGTATAGTTCCGGAAGAGATTCGACCAGTCAATATTCGGCCAAGGTAAAAATCACGCTCCATCATAGAAACCTACAAGCTCGCACACAAACACTAGAATAATCTCAACCGAAACAAACATGAAAGAACAAAGAAGAATCAATCAACTCTTTAAAGACAAGAACTGTACAACAAATGAATAATATGGAGTACGAATATGTCAAAGAGATTAAAACATTTTTTTTTTCTCAAGAAGTTTCATATAATGTGGCGGAACCCGTACTGTAAGTAATTAAAGCCAAAAGACTCCTCCAAGAATCTTGAATCTCAACATATTTAAGCTCCATCGTAAGCCACCTATAATGGGCTTGGCTCAGCCAGCAATATGAGCCAGAATTTATCAGGCCATTTAATAAGAACAGAATCATTTCATGCATGTGTGAAGAAAGTACTTCATTGCATAATAAAATCGAAGAAATTATGAAATCAAATCAACCTAAACAACCAAAACAATCACTTACCAGCATCTGAAATGGTTGTTCGAGGTTTGCAGTGGGTGGTGGGACAAATTTTATGATTGCATCCAGGAGTGCTGACATATTCCGAGCCTCATCAGGTGGATTTTTAAGAAAGCTGGAGGAAGCCCATCCCTCTTTTGCCGATGCATAAAGAACTGGGAAATCCAGCTGCTCCTCTGTGCAGCATTAAGACAGGAAAATAATGTAATCATTAAAAGTTTGAGGCATCTCAAGAGCAAGAGTATAGATTAGAAAAAGGTTTGCTCAAACAATAATTTCAGGCATTTCCCATTTTCTGTAGCTGTTGTCAAAAACTAAATTGGGTGTTCCTTTCAGTGTATGCCTGAGCTGCCTTGTATGCTTTCTGCTTAAATAGCATAGTTGAAATCAACAATAAACCAAGAGGACAATGCAATACCAATGGCAACACTTGTATATCCATAAGGACAAATTTCATCAGAAACATATGACCAAGCAGTAAGAAACATGCATTCCTAGCTATAATAAAGAATATACTTTTATTGACTGACGACGAGACTAACTGGAGGAGATTTAGATATATTTCCTTAAACAACGTAGAGTACAGAAAGAGGAAGCCTCTGTGCTTACCTGAGGCACCAAGATTTGCAAAAAGATCAAACACTAGACTCTCTACCTCATCACATCTCTCTTCAGATACTGCACCGATAAAATACACAAAATAAATTAAAATAACAACTGTAAGCAGCAGGATCATAACTCATAAGTGAAGATGCATGCTATCACTATCGACGATCACCATGGCCACAGGTCATTAAAAAAGAAATCAAATCTATTAGATACATCCTCACGTGCGTGCAATATAAACAGTGTAACAAATAACACGATGTCTAGATGCCATATGTGAAACATCGCCACATGCCCATTGACTGAACCAAATCACCCTGGCGTAAGGAATCAAAGGCAACGCCAAGAGACAGGTCAGGTCAAGAATGGTTGGAGCCAGGAATGGTTCAGCCCCCGCCATTTTGCACTTCTAATGGTAAGCCTCCGCAACCACTTGTAAGGTCCGATGAGCAAGCAACGAGAAATGCATTTGCAAGAAAGTTACATATATACACTCGTACCTGCAGGCCTATCTACTTTGTTCAATAGTAGAATTGGACGAAGTCCATATTTTAACGCTTTTGCCAAGACAAACTTTGTTTGCGCAAGTGGACCTTCACCAGCATCTACAACTAATATTGCTCCTTCAACCATGCCAACTACCCGTTCAACCTGGCAATTTCATTATAAAGAATCCATTTATACAGGGAAATACCCAGTTCATAGCTCAAGATGCTACAACCACAACAACAATCAGCTAAAACGTCGCCTTGGAATACATACTTCGCCACCAAAGTCCGCATGACCTGGTGTATCAACCATATTCAGCTCACTTCCATTCCAAGATATTGAAGTCACCTGCAAATCCAAACAGTATAAGTAATCTGTACACGGGCATCTCAGACAATGTCTGCGATAACAAAGAAACCACACGTGGTCTTCAGAGCTCTAGAAACCTTCAAAGGTCCAACAACGGAGCTCTGCGTTACCGGTACCCAAATATTTGAACTGTAAGAGGCACTGAAGGCGAAGCTCATGTTAAGAGTAAACCCGATGCCATGTCTAGCAACTTTTAAAAACCATCATCAAAATAATGAAGGCAGGAAAAAGGGAGATTGATTGGAAAGAAGACGGAAATAAAAGATGAGGTGAGGTAAGAAAAATTGAGGTGGTGTGGACCTTGGAGGCAATAGTAATCCCACGCTCCCGCTCGAGGCTGATTGAGTCAAGGGCGCGCTCGTGGGGAAGGTCTGCGCCGCACTGCCGGAGCAGTCTGTCCATGAGCGTGGTCTTCCCGTGGTCGACGTGGGCGATCACGGCCACGTTTCTTATCCGGCTGGGATCCAAGACAGAGGTCTCCGACCCGAGCGCGGGTGAAGCGGCGGTGGCAGCCGAGAACCTCCGGCCGAAGCACCAGGAAGGGGCGGATGGGGAGAGTGCGGCCGTTACCCCTGTGCTGCGGCTGCTGCGCCACAGCGAGCGCAGCAGAGAACCAGCCGCCATCGAGGACCACGGTCTCTGTCTCTGTCTCTCTCTCTCAAGCAGAGATCGGGCGGAGTCCTTACCGCAGGAAATGCTCTGCTTTGCCTTCTAATCAGAATTCGGTTTCCTTAGTCTGACCTTTCAATACAAATATTTATCTGGATCTTTCACGTTAGCCCGAGTCTAAATACGAAGAGCAGATTCATAATAATTTTTTGGTTGAGAGGCATTTGAGTCGCTGACTTGTCTCGTGTAGGGCCATACATAAGCCTAGTCGAGCTCCAATTTGACTTGACTCATGTCTTGTTTAGTTATCTGATTTGTTTAAGCTCGTTTACCAACTCTTCGTTTAACCTGATATTCTTTGTCCTAAGAAAAAAAATCTGAGTTTAATCGAATCGAGTTCTATAAGCTTGAACTTTCAGGTAAGGTTAAGTTGAACGTGTTTAACAAACAAGTTGAGCTCGAGTCGAGATGAACCAAGTGAGTTTGAGTAGAGCTCGCATTGGCTCGACTCAATGTACAACCCTAGTATTGTGACAGCACAATCATGTAGCTGGAAACCGGATACAGTTTCATTGCAATGAAATTTTAGATGGGTTGGTGCATGCAGTTGCAGGGGCCTACACCAGTTCACATGTAACAACGCTACCAAGGAGAAGTGAGTTCTCTTGTAACATAATCGTTGTTAAACGGTGCTTTGTTTTTCGTCCATCTATCATGAGCAAGCAAATATTTTTGTATTCTTAATATGGTGAAATGGTTGATGTAGAATAAAAGCTAGCAATTCCCAAGCAACAAGGTTGTTGTTGTAATTGATCTTATAAAGAACCCACCTCAGAAAAGGCAATTCTTTGGGAAAGATGTTGAAGATTGTTCAATTGGATTGCTTGGGAGGCATCTGATTACCCAAGAAATTTTGCATTTTCTTACTTCGTCAACTTATCATCAATATCCTGTTTGTAGAAACCAAACACTTGACAGATATTGATCTCTATTTTCGATCTCCAAAATTGAGGTCTTTTGGCATTTCAACCATCTAACTGAAGTTAATGAATTAAGTATTACATGCATCTTGTAGCAGAGTATCTAAGTTGCACTGATAATAATTAAGAATGTTTACCATCAAATGACTTGAATTCCTCAAATTTAGGGATACCAATCAATGTTTAAGATATTCATTCTTATTATTGATTCATCATCAAAAGATTTTCTCCCATCTGAGTCAAGAACAAACTTGTTTTGGAGACCGGCATTATCTAGATATTTTTTTCCTAAAAAGCGCACATAACTTTCGTTTTTGGGCCTTGTAAAACATTACGGAATGAACATAGCAAGGTGCCATGCATGATTCAGTAAGGAATGCAAATTATATACTAGAACAAGCCAAGCTTCCTCGCCTGAAGCAGTTTTAAACTTGCATTCTGCAGGTTGAAGTATCCAAATGAAGGAACCCAAAGATGAAAATGAAAAGGCTAAGAAGCCCGGCAGGTTCGATCTTAATGACAAAATGAATCAAAGAACAACGCAGGATCTTGGCTTTCTTCTTCTTTTCTTTTGTTTTGGAGGTCGCAAAACCACTTTGATAGCAGTGTCAAAAACAACCTTTACATTCTGCAAAAAGATACAAATAGTTTGCCATTAGTGATGTTAATGGAAATATACTTGAATATGGGAATATAAAAACATGATGTTTGGAGATCCTGATATCTCCAAAATGCATTGTGAAAATTCAATGGTATGATTGTGCAGTAAGCCTTAATCAACTCCCAGGTTGTGTTTTCACCAGTATCAGGATTAACTATGACTATTCATAAGCAACTTGAAAATAGGTATCTAGGTGAATACACACACCTGCTGAGTCTTAGAGCTGCATTCTATGTAAGCAGCAGCACCTATCAGCTGCTTCAATTCTTCACCCTGTCAAATATTTAGCCACAAGAAGACCTTGGTGAAAACTGTGGCATACAAGTTAGTTTTGAGTCTTTCAAAGGCGGTCGCCAGTGGAATTCATGGCCAATTTGTTTCAACGAGCAATTGACGTGCCTTAGTTTTACCTCACTAGCTTCGTCATTGCCCCAAGTATTAAAAAATTAGGACAGATTCATAAAACACTT
This sequence comes from Nymphaea thermarum, assembly GCA_011799765.1. Lineage (NCBI taxonomy): Eukaryota > Viridiplantae > Streptophyta > Magnoliopsida > Nymphaeales > Nymphaeaceae > Nymphaea > Nymphaea thermarum. Next base: position 42,066 of record JAANDH010001252.1, on the reverse strand, counting down.
TAATTGGTGTTTCATGAATCTACTTCAATCTTTAGGGCATATTTATGAAACAGTTACAAACTGTTCCTTTTGTCAAAAGGACCTAAAGACCTGAATAAAGCCAGCTCCCTAGTTCGTTAATCAATGACCAGGCCAGGCCAGGCCATGCCAGGGCACCCTTCCAGTTTAGTTTCAATAGATTGGGTCATTTCCAACTCATACTTCTAAATATGTCTATACACCTATATAGTCAGCCATGTGAAACTATATTTTCATAATTATGTGTACAGTCATGTGAATTTACTTAATGGTCAATTGAGACTAAGGTTTTCTCTTTCTCTATATAAGGCACCAGTGATTAGAGAAGCATGTTTATTGGTAAGTCTCAAGTGTAAATCTTTAAAGGGATGAAAGGATAGGTCGTTTTATTCAGAGGGGGGGGGGGGGGGGCTTGGCGCCCCCCAATATGTATATGTAAATCTAAAAAATTTTAGTTTAATATATATATATATATATATATATATATATATATATATATATATATATATATATATATATATATATATATATATATATATATATA
>JAANDH010001252.1:0-41404 GCA_011799765.1 Nymphaea thermarum | reverse complement strand
ACCTACGTTTCTTGTTTTCCAAGAGGGTCAAGCATATAACGTCTCCTTCTTGATCTTGGTACTCTGATGCGAGCAGCTAATCCAAACTCATCAAAGATAAGGAAATGGGAGAGCAAGGGACTAACCTGTGTAGTGGTGATTGGTGTTGCGCCAGGGTGATCCATGAAGAACTGCTTCTCGTCTCGCAAATCTGCACCAGATTTATGTGATTCATCATCCAATTTTGAAAAAGAGTCTTTACGTAACAAGGAGCAAAAAAGGATTGGATCCGGATTACTTAAATACATGTTGAATCAGATCCGGATTTACCATATGATCAGTTGGAAGAAAAATCCGTGAATCCAATCAACTTGCAAACAAGGATGCAACATATTTGGATTTAGATAAGACAAATTCATGGAGATTCAGATTCCGATCAAATTTGGTCCGACCAAAAACACGGCAAAACTTCTTCCTCAACTTACAAATAATTGTTCAAGAATGGTTGCATTTGGATCTGTCAAATAATTGATCATGGCACATTGAATTTTCAATAGGGAGAGAAGCAGGGAGGTTCTGCTTTCTGTTTGGAGCTTACCCATCTTTGTCCCCACAAGGACGATTGGAACGGAAGGAGAATAGTGCCTCAGCTCTGGTACCCACTGCACACCAAAGAACAAAAAAGAGATTGTTTTAAAGGAAACAAATTGTGTGTGGTTTGTGTATATCAGAAGGATTTGTGGATTTCCCTATCCGAGTTTGGATGAATAAATCATTCAGCCTCTCCCAACACACTGTCTGATACAAAAAATCTCTCAATCCGAGTTTAGATGGATAAATCATTGAGCCTCTCACAGCACACCATCTATGCATTGCATCGAGAAGTGTGTTTAGTTACACTCACCCAATACAATGCATCGGGTAGCTGTGATTGGAAAGTAAGTATATATATATATATATATATATATATATATATATATATATATATATATATATATATATATATATATATATATATATATATATATATATATATATATATATATATATATATATATATATATATATATATATATATAGAGAGAGAGAGAGAGAGAGAGAGAGAGAGAAACAAGAAAGTTTTTTAGGCAGAGTAAATAGGCAGCAAATATAACCACAGCATCGAAGTTAGAGGACAGCAGAAGAAAGTTCAGCATGTGAGCAGGAAAAATGAGGTGGAAATTAAAGGTTTAACCTTCTTATGGATGTTCTCATAGCTAGCTCTACTAATGAGGGAGAAGGCAAGCAGGAAGACATCAGCACCTCTATAGCTCAAAGGCCTCAGCCTGTTGTAGTCTTCTTGGCCTGCCAAAATACCAGTGAAAGATAATTAAGCTCCCAATCAAACATAGACCTCCCAGTTTATCATATATGCTGAGAGACATGCCTCCTGCATTGGACCCTTGACTGACTTCAACATACACACACATCTACATTAAAGTTTCAAATCTACCAAATTCCATACAGTTGTCGGATGGTGCTGAAAGTGCCATAAACTGTTGCTAAAAGTGTCATAGACATAAACCATTATTATACTAGAAACCACTTTCTTATCTCTCTCTCTCTCTCTCTCTCTCTCTCTCTCTCTCTCTCTTTCTATATATATATATATATATATATATATATATATATATATATATATATATATATATATATATATATATATATATATATATATATATATATATACACATGTGCACAGTGCAAGCTTTAATTAATAGTTTTTCATATTGGGTGTGATATTGGTAATTCTAAAAGCCGTTAAAAACAAAATTGATGCTTCAAGCGAGTCCGGGATATGCGACCGAGAAAAATGTCGAAAAGCCTTCAAAATGGACGGAAAACTCACCGGCAGTATCCCAAAGTCCGAGGTTCACGGTGCTTCCATCCACAATAACATTTGCACTGAAGTTATCGAACACGGTTGGCACGTAATCCTTTTGCACGTATTCCGAAAACAAACAAGTTAATATCTTCCAATAACAAACTGCAATAAGGTTCATATGTAAATCAACAAGAGGATACCTCAATGCAGATAACATTAGTTTCCCTTCTACAAAAGTAATCTTTTGTTCTTACACATAAAATAAATCAGATAATCAGGCCAATTTTGTGAGGGTAGAGACAGAAAATCTCATATCCATATCAACTATTTACAACATCATGTGAATGTCTTATGAATCAGACTCTAAACATTCAAGTAAGACTAGTTCGTAAACCTGCATCAATTTTTTGAACAGATTCAGCTCAACATTATTTCGTTGTGGAAGAGGGAAAAGAAGAACAATCTAACTCATGAAGACCAAGGAAAACTGAAGGAAGCATGACTAAACCGTGAAGTTAGGAAATGAAAGAAGAAGAATGTGGATGGAACGGAACATTACCGTCGGAAAAGTATTGCTGGTGTAAGATATGAGCATACATGTCTTGCCGACTGCTCCATCACCCACTGTGACACATTTGATAAACCTTGCTGTACTCATTCTAGCCTCTTTCTTCTTCTTCTTCTTCCTCCTCCTCCTCCTTTGGCAAACGGATTCACTCTTTAAGAATTGAAAGTCAGAAGATGAAGGGCAGGTATGTATGCTTTAAATAAAGGGTGGCCCTAGCTAGAACCAAATTTCACTAGAGCTACCACAACTAGTGCAATTTCGTTAGTGGGCATTTATGATTGCCTTGCCTTTTGCTTCAAGTGTAAGTGTGTTAATGCCAGAGAGCGCGCGCACCACCTTAGTTATAATGAAGAATGTGTGGAGGATTAAGTGTGTGGGAAGGAATGCCAAAGACTAATGATTGATGCTCTTATAGATATATCCTTTGCTTATTGGATAATCAATGCCTTCTCGGCGATGTGCTTTGAAAATGACATCGCATTATCTATTGCAATCTGCATGTCAATAAGCAACTGCATGGGCGGAGCAAAAAATGGCCGAAATATCATTTTTCAAAATTTTTATGTAGAAGAAATGATTTTTTTTTAAATTTACATGTAAATTAAAAAAAAAAATAAGGTGAAGCTAGGGCCTATGCGAGCCCTACCTTGGCTCCGCCCCTTTGATGGTGACAACACCCAGTTTCTTATTACATTTCAAGAGTGCAAAAGAGAAATGAATACTAACGCCAACTTCAAAATGGGAGAATCGTGAGTTTCATAAATTTTCATAAATCAACCCCTCTTAAATGATGTGGGGGGAGCCTTGTCCAAGCACACACACACACAATACTATTAAATGATGAAATATAAGTTATGGGGTTAAGGACAGGAGGGGACATTTAGGACAGAAACATTAAATAGGACACACATATGTGGGGATTCCAGGTAGCGCAGCTGTACATGAAGTGAGTCGAGCTCAGTCAGCTCAACTTGACTCGACTCATATCTTGCTCGGCTTGAGCCGAGCTGCGCAAGGTCAGCTTGAGCTTGATTCGATAGACTGAGTTTTAGCTCGAGCTCGACTCATTTAATTTCATTTACCAACCTCTCATTTGATTCGATCACTTTCATTGGTTTTAAGTTTGAAAAAAAAACCTAGATCAACGAGCTTACTACAGTTTAATCGAGTTGGGTTCATGTAACTCAAACCCGACTCATTTATATATAAGCTTGAGTTTTCAGTTAAGATCGAACTTGACTCATGTACAAGCAACTTGAGCTTAATTGAGCCAGTTCGAATCTACCTCCAGTGGGCAGGAACGAGAAGAACGAACGCTGTCCAGGATGCGTTTACTCGTTTATGAAAATTTGTGGAGTTTCAACAGGGTTCGAGCCACTAATATGAATGTTACCATTCACCAACACAAACAAAGTTAATTGGAGGTTCATTGAGAACTTAAAAGATTATATAAACTGACTTAAATTTCTAGCGAGTTCATTGAGAACTTAAAAGATTATATAAACTGACTTAAATTTCCAGCGAGCAAACAAAGTTAATTGGAGATTCCTTTGGGACAATATAACACAAGAGAAGACTTGATTTAGTGGGAGACAATATGCGCCAACTAAAGAAATTAATCATATTGAAACCCTTCACTTGAGCTCACTCATATACATAAATTAATCAAGTCACACTGCTACCGGCTCCATGTGAATGGGAACGAGCCAAGCTACAACACCTTATGCTGGGTTCGAGCAGGGCCAATGTACAGTCTTAGACCCAGAAAGGCCCAATCAAGGGGAGGCCTTGCCAGTTCATCTATAAACCCTTCGCCGCCGGCCTAACTAACGACGGCGGCCATGGGTGGAGGTGCCGCTCTTCTTCTTCTTCTTCTTTCTCCTCCACCTTTCTCTGTTGGAGTCCCCAAACACCGCTTCCCATTCCTCACTTGCCACCCGAAACTTTTCTCACTTACAGGGAGACCACTTATAACCAATTGTAGCAGGAGAAAGAAGCTTGTCGTACTTGGAGCTGCTTATTCGTCAGGGACGGACGCCCTGCCGGTGCCGTCGCTGGCGGACCTCGAGAGATTGGACTCCGATGAATTTCCGGCCCTCCGAACTTTCGAGAACGATTTGGGCAGGCTTTCCGTGGTCGGTGACGTTAGTCTGCAGCAAGCCCTCGCCGCGGCTTCGGCTGATGGAGGACGCGCTGCAGACGAGCACATCGCCGCCGGCTTGTCCGTCATGGTTGTCGAAACAGTCTTTCCTGGGCATCCCGGGGAGCACAGCACGGTCTCTACGAGATTGGTAGGTCTTTTAGATTGTTTTGATTTTTGTTTGGCGGGAACCATTGTAAGCTTTATATTGGAACTCTTTCTATCTACTTCAGACTTCTCTGCATCGTGACGTGCTGAAATTTATTAGCTGAAACATCCTGATACCGTGCGGACTTGGGTGTTTCCGCATGCTCCCACTTGTAGAAATTTACGGAGGAGGAGGATAAGTTGGGTTTCTAGATACAGCCAACTTGTTTAGAAGATGGGACAAGTTGGGGGGTGACACTTTTTGTTCATTACCCCATTGCATTCAAACATGTCATGAGACGCTAGTCTTAATTGCTTAGTTTTAGGTGCTAAACTATGTTGTCAACAGTTTTTGCCAGCTAGAAAGGTTAAAGAAAAAGTGAAGAAGCTGAGAAGTTCTCTCGCTGCTGACATCTTATCTGGTTCAACCTCTAATACCATACTGGCCATGACATTCAGGCAAGTTGTGATTCAGCGGTTGTGGAGTTTTGAGCTTGCCTTGTTCCAACCTGGAACACAGCGCGACATGAATGAGCTGGGGAGTCCCAGAGAGGTATTAAAATGGTCTAAATTGCCTATCGAATCTTTTTGTGAGTCTGGTTTGGCAATTGTGGTTTCTTAGGATCTGCATCCTCCCTTCGTGTAAGTTGTTCGTTCATGTTACTTTTTCAGGTTCCAAATTATTGCACCCTTAGCTCCGCAGATGAAAAGGTTCTGTCTATGCTCGCTGAAGCAATTTGTACGTGTGCATTAGAAAACACTAAGAACAATTTTTTTGGCAACAAATGGGGCATGCCCTCCAGAAGAACGTTAGGTTGGCTCAAAAAGCGCAGGAAGATCACCTCCATGGACTCATCAGTATGTTTGTATCAGTTTTCTTATAATGAAGTAACAGGGAATGCTAAGAAGCTCGCAGAAGTGCTTGAGTCGAATAAGAGGAATTCTGTTCTTGAGGCAGGGAAGTCGAGACATGCTTGGTGGCCTTTGCCTGCATACCCAACAGTGGAAATAGATGACATTTCTGAATTCGGCAAATTGGTCGAAGAGTATGTGCCAGCTTACAAGTTGCAGGTAGATGCTGATAAATTTAAAAATGTGAAGTTCGAGGGATGGCAAAAGTCTCAGGATAATAGGTGGGAGATTAGTTTGAGCCATTCCCAAATGGTATGTTATTGTTTGTCTTATCTTTTATTTTGACATTCCCTAGTGCATGTAGCTAAATTTGTTATATGTGTAAATAGATAAATGTAAGACTTTTTCTGGGCTATTGCATGAGGCTATTGGTTGGAGAGCCTGATGCTGTCCACGAAATAGAAGCTGTCAACGAAATTACACATGCTACTCACCCTTCAATTATGTTCTCCAAAAATGAAGTGTGAGATAATTTTTTTCCTTTATTGGTTATGGAGCCAATCTATTAGGGGGTTTCCTTTTACTAATCATCACTTTGACATGTTCTATCTCCAACTTTGTCTTTCACCTTTTCTTGGATTAGAAGAGCCCACTATTTCGTGCCTTATGAAGCATGTCCATTCTGCAAATGGTGTACTGTGAGTGACTTGCTATCTACGGCACTAGCTCAGGGTGGAACTCTAGAAACCGTTGATCAGGAGAGCCAACTGGTAGATTTTAATGCTAAATTTTTTCTGCTTTTCTATGTTTCAAAAGTGGACAAACATTTATGATTTCATTAATTAAAGTTTGTGTTTTTTGGAGCACGATTTGAAAGAGAGGGTTTGGTTTTCTTGGGTTGCTCTGAAAATTACTTCAATTTTTTATTTCTTTTATGGACCTTTCTATCGTAAGCATAAACTTTCTTTTGAGTTTCTGCTTTAGATGCTTCTGATTCAACATCTGATATTTTTTCAATCCAATACCTGTGATTTATCATCCATATGATTCTGATTCTGGTCAAAACTGTTTGAGTTGTTATTATCTCATACTTCAGTTTGTTTTTGTCTCCCTTGAAAATAAAAATTGCATGAATATTTGCATGACTTCAGATTGCAAATAATAATACAGGGAGATCTTTTAATGAGATTTTGTTCATCTCTTGTTTGGTTGGAAAGAGGTATACTTGATTCAATTTTTTTTCATTTTTTCCAGGTAGAGTTGGCTGATATTCTGGATATGTATTATGAGGATTCATATACAGTTCCTCACAAAAATCTCCACTATAAGGTGGACTCAGTATCTTCTAACAACCTGAAGAGTAAGGTGTAGTGCTTGCTGAATGTTTTGTGTACTTTTCTCTTTTAATAGGATCATGCCATGATTTTTTTAACATTGGTTGTGCTTTTTTATGTGTTAGTCATTCTATCAGACTGTACATCATAAATAACTCCTTGCTGTTTTTTCAGCAAAGTATTTCTATTTGGAAAATTCTATCAGCTATAGTTGCCACTGGAGTTATGGCAGTTATCTTCAGTGCTTTGGGAAAACTTTATTCCCGTGGCTACTCGAACCATGGGAAGCCTACTGAACCTTGTACGTTATCAGTGGGAGATAGTGACACTTCTGAGCATCAGACTTCTATCCGAACTTGTGTATGTATTTCCTATGATTCCAAATGCTTATTACTTCTTATTGCTGTTTACTGTTTGGTCTTGTACTTGAATTCTATGGGTCTTTCTTGCTTTTATGTTGGTTGTTTATCATTATGGCTCTATTGTTATTTTAAGCATGTTTATTGATGAAGATTTCCAAATTTTACTTCCAAATGAGTATTATCTTCAAATGTATGCTTGTACTGTTTATGTGCACAGAAATTGTCAATGGAAAACAACAAGAGAGCCGAAATCTTGGTGTGGTAGATGAGACTGTTTTCAGGTCGACTTGCTGACACTGTGTGATCTGATAAAGGGGCTTGCCACCCTTTAGGACTTAAACTTTAGACTCCTATAAAGCCTAAAAGTAATCCAGGACTGCAATAGGTAGGAAAGAGACCAAGTGGTCTTTTTGACTCCCAAAAACCCTGTCGTTGCCTTTATCAACAATTTGCAAGTTCAGTATTTTGAGATAATTTATAAATTATAACACAAGAATCATATTGTAGACAGTGAATTAATGCATTTCAGATGGGGATCATCAAGATAGGGCGTCTATGATAAGGTGCAGCTTGACATTGCAGTAAGAATGGTGTGTTCAGATATTTGGCAATTATTGCTAAGGGGGCTGCCAGTTTGGCCATCGTGTCTTTAGTGATAGCAGCAGACACACAGATTTACTCATGCAGTATGAGCATGCCCGAGAATAAAAAGGTCTTTCTAGTTTCTATGCAACTATCTAAAAGAATATATTTTCCTGCTCCCCTGTGCAACTATCTAAAAAGAAATATCTTTTTCTGTTTTGGTAAGTCCAGTAAAAGTTTGTTGCTGACTATAGCTTTATTTCTGTCCTATATTTTGTGTAAAACTTTTTCATTTTTGGAAAATTTACTTGACATATATGGTCCAATGAAGCTGCGATACAGGAAGTAGGTAGCATCGGAATTAACGATTTTTCATATTGGTAGATTATATGTTGACTATTCTAGAAGAAAAGCTGCAATTGATTGTTGTCTTGCATGAATGATGTTTTCATAATGGATGGTTCTTGTTGTGTTGCCTTTTGGTCATTTGGGTTCATGCTTGCATCTAGATTCACAAGGCGATCTTTTTTTCTTCATGGTATAATATAAGCACGATTACACTTATGTGAAAAATATTTATTATTGCCAAGATGCTGAAGGTACAACTTTCTGGTTCTAATATGTGGTTATGGGAGCTACTGATCTTTTTTAAGTTTTTCCCTTGTAGCCACTATTTTCATCAAATATAGATCTTTCTCCTATGGAGCTGGAAACTTTATGCATCTCTGTCATGGAAAGAGTTAAACATGACCTTGGCTTGGCTGGCAGTATAGCATTTAATGCTGATGTTGGTGCATGGACCGGAGAAATTCCAAATTACTTAAGGACATTGAATGGCATGGAGATATTTCAGAAGAGTCATGCTCCACCTGGTGGTTCTGGAGAAAACCATGGTGATGTCACTGCTGATCCATCACATTCCATTATTTCTGAGAAGAGGCAGTCTCCTGATGTGGTGGGTGAAGTAACACAAGCACCATTTGCACAAGATGTTGCAAGCTATGAGGTAATCCAATTCTGTTAAAGTGTATCTCTAGTCATCATATTTTTCAGTTCTCATGAAGTAGATTGAGGATAGCAAACTGGACTCTGTTCCAATTCAGGTTTCTTGAGTTTTGATTTGCAATATACTGGATTGTGTAAGTCTAATCCACTAGCCACACACCTATGCTGGTAACATGCTCAGCCTATACAAGCTTCAAACAGCTTGGTGGTTTGGTTTGCATCCTCCTGCTGTTAATATCCAAAAATCTCTTGATTCTCATGTTATGATGCTAACCAGGCACACAGGAGAAATCTAGTAATATGGTTGCTGATCTAAATTGGTTCAAAAGGCTGAAGCAATTGGGATGCTCCCCTGGATAATAAGATGGGCGTGCCCTGAGGTTTTTTTTTAAGGGACAACCTGACAAGGGCATTATATGACAGTTTGGGCAAGGGGACAAATGTAGGATTGGTAAATTTCACTTGTAGGTGCAAATGTGGACATACTAAGTTTTGCATACACCTCAATTTCTTCATCCAAAACAGGCATCAGAAGTAGGATTAGTGAATTTCCGATTTCACTCTGAGTTGCAAATGTGGACATGCTTAGTTTCTCATACACCTCAATTTCTTTACTCCAGAACAGGCATTGGCTAGCTGCTGAAGTAGTTAGTTTCAACTTTCAACCAATTGCATGCCTGTAAATCGCTTACCAGCTTTTTGATAGAGACTAATGGTTTTATGTGCTGATGAATGTTTAATTTTTCTAATTACAGCTTCTGTTATCAAGGGAGGGAAAGGTCCTAGGCTTTCAGCCTACAAGTCTTGTGGCTGTCAATCACTGGACAAGAAACCCGCTATCCAGTGGACTCTACATGGGGAAAAAACTCTCACCTGGTAGGCATATACCCGGAAATCTATTTTGTGCTGCATCATGCTTGCCTATTGGTAAACTGATCACCATTATCATGCTATTTTTTGAATTTTCCGGGAGAACAGGTCTTTTTGAGCCACGCCTCAAGATTGAACGTCCAGATGGAGCGATCCTGATGGAGCTGTTGGTATCTGTCGGCTCTGCTTCACGTTTTTCTTTGGTGAGGCCGCTTGGCATGGTGATGCCGTCATGATCATTTCATGTAATGAGAAACAACAGTGCAGATTAGTAAGGAAAAGTTGCTGTATAAGCATAGACAACTGTAGGGGATGACAGGTTTATGTAGCACTAGAAAGTGGACACTGCCTAAGGAGCTACTGCTCCAGCTCTTTAAATCTTTCACCAAGACAGCATGTACCAAGGTAAAGAGTGCGACCATTTGGGGGAAGATGTATTTATTATTCAGTGAAAGTGAAAATGATCTTTGTATGTGCACCTTCAGCATTCTTGAAGAGTGCCATATGTTTACTGAATTCCTTGTATAGAAATTCGTGGAGGAAAGTAGGAAGTAATATATGTAGTTGATTGCGCTGTTGTATCTAGTTGATTAGGTGCTCTACAAAAAACATATCTTTCTGGTTCTGCGGATGATTAGATTGTTAATATTGTCTTGTGGATTTTGGTAGTCAACCTAGTGGTAGGCAGGCCCCCTGTCATGAGTACTTTGATAACCTCAACCTTCTTCAACAACTTCAATGGCTTACGGCAACCCGGGGGGCAGGCGGCTCTTGTTGGCATTTTCTTTTAAAACAGAAGAAAGGAGCATACCTTATAGTTGTTCCTTGTTCGTCTCTGTCTGATCTGTATTTCCGACAATAACGGTGCTGTAAAAGTCAGTCCTGGAATCGGTGAATTGGCCTTGAATCCGTTGATGAATGGGCAAAAATATTGAAAGCCTACTTTTCTACAAGATAAATGAATATTTTCTAATGCTGAATTTCAAAAAGAAAATTAGTAAAAAATCTTAAACAATGGCACATTGCACTCACTAATTGTCTGCTCAATAGAATCGATAGATTCTGAAAACGTGGGCTAAAACATTACGGCCCGGAAATTTTAAGCCTGCGCTATATAGAGGCGTACTATTGGCGATGTGCATGATCTCTCATGATCATGATGCTATTTTAAAGAGGCGTTACGGGGATGGCTTATTTATTCTCTCCCACTTTTGATGCCATGAAGGGTTGTTTCTATAAACAGATCAAAGAGAGAGAGAGAGAGAGAGAGAGAGAGAGAGAGAGAGAGAGAAACCACGAAGCTTTAGAAGCTTACATTCTTCACCAAGAATTTAAGTCTTGTAGAACATTGCCGCCAACAAGAAAAAGACGTGTGAATTACACATTATTATGTTAGGTTTTTTATACAATCAGGCCCTTTTATATAATTTCTAGCTTAGTTTTTTCACCACGAATTTTAGTTCTATGCACAAACAAACGTGGAACCTGAAACAAAAGTTCTAAAAAAATCAAACAAATGGGGGTATATAGAAAGTGGAACAAGAATTCCATCTGGTACCAAGTACCCAGCATTCTAATGCCCGGGTATTTAGTTCCAGGTATTCAAAAGCTACAAAAGGAATACGTGGGATTGGTGGAAATGGAATATAGTTGGTACTTTTGAAGCTAAAAAATTGAAAGGTTTCTTGATTTAAGGGCGCATCTTTAGTTAATGATCTGGAATAGAGTATGCTTGTACTGTTTATGTTCGCGTTCTTCTTGAACCGAAATTCAACCTTTTTCAGCCACATGTGAACTAGTTTTTGGTCAGTATTGGCGATTCATTGAAGACCACAAGTTGGTCCTTATTGTGCCATTCATTTGGTCATTTTGATCTCCTGTAGAAAGCAGGGATACATCAGAGTCGAATCCGTCTTACTTTTAACTCTGTTTTTTTTTATGCACATATTCAGGTTCAAGTGCAAACAAAGAAAATTTATATTTAAATTTGAATCTGAAATCCAACCTTATAATTTGACTCTGGTTTTCAATATTCATAACCAATTCTGAATCTAAATTTTGAACCAAATCTAACTGATTTTCAAAATGTAAAAATATTGGACATAGGATGTCTATTTAAAACTAAATCTTATGCGAATGCGAACCTGAATATGATCAAATAGTCACGTACATCTGAATCTGATCGAATTTCATTATTCCGATCCAATTTTTTAAAATAATTGATCAAGATCGCTGCAACACTGAAGAACTGGCATCCAATACCCCGCACATGCATTCACCACCACCTCTGTCTTCCAATCTCATTAAATTCCTTCGCCCTCCTCTTCATCCACTGCTTCCTCCCAAAATAACATATAAGTTTCACATAGACGCTCAACAGTGCCTAATGATAAGTCGATATCTGCCAATATTTGAAAATAGTAATAGAAACAAAAAAAGTTGTAATAATAATAATAATAATATAATATAGGAATGACTCACTCATATGAATCTTTGTAATTTTTACTAATTTTTAAAACAGATGTTCTTTTATAATCTCTTTCACTTTTACTAAATTTTCTCTTTCTATTTTTTTTCTCTCTCTTAAAACCTTTATCACTTTTTCCATGGGCCCAGTCAAGGTAGGGCATGCTTGGATCCTGACCCCACCTCAGTTTTTTGTTAATTTACATATAAATTTAAAAAAAAAATCACTTGTTTTATATAAAAATTTTGAAAATTGATATTTCTTCCTAGTCAAAATTTGGAAAATCTCTTAAAATATCTTTCTCTTGTTCTTTTTTCTAATTTTTCTCCATGATGTTTGCCATTGCTTTTTTCGTTGACTTTTTCTTTTGCTGCTCTTGTATTTTACTATTGCTTGGTGACGCCTTGTAATGTTTTTGTCTTAAATGAATTTCCATTTTGTTGGCTCTCTTGTTTTTTTCTGTTTTTAAAAAATCTTTACCTTCGCTCTCTCTCATCTCTAATTTCTCTTAAAATACTTCGCACTCTTAGTAATTTTTTCCATATATTACTATCTCTCTCTTGAAATCATTGTTTTTATCTCTAATGTTCTCTTAAAATCTCTTGCTCTTTGATTAATTTTTCCCTTTCTATTCGTTTCTCTCCCTTAGAACCTTTTTCTTATTCTCTAATTTTTCTCATAAAATCTTTGGATATGTTACTAATTTTTCTTTATTTCTCTTTTTATTTTTTTTTTCTTAAAATAATTTGCTCTTTTACTAATGTTAATCTCTTTTCTCTCTAGAAATATTTATTTCTTCACTTATTTTTTTCTCTTAAAAATTCTCTTTTACTAATAAGTCCCTCTCTATTTCTTTCTTTCTCTAAAAATCTTTGTTTATCTCTTATTTGTTTCTCTTAAAATCTCTTGCTCATTTACTAATTTTTCTCTCTTTATTTCTTTATCTCTTAAAATCTCTGTTCCTCTCTCCCTCATTTTTATATTAAATCTCCTGATTTTTTATTAATTTTTTTCTCTCTATTTCTTTCTCTCCCTTCAATTCTTTGTCTCTCTCTAATTTCTGTTTATCTTTTACTAATTTTTCATATCTTCAAATCTTTATTTCTCTCTTTAATTATTTTCTTTTTATTTCTTTTCTATCTTGAAATCTTTATTTCTCCTTTTAATTTTTCATAAAATATATTTATCTCTTGCTCTCTCTTTAAACCTTTTTTTTCTTTAATTTTTTTAATAAAAATCTCTTATTCTTTTACTAATTTTTCTCTCTATTTTTTCCTCTCACTTAAAATCTTTATCTTTTTGCCTGACTCTTCTGTTTAAATGTCTTGTTGCTGTACTATTTTTTCTCCTTCTATTTCTTTCTCTCTCTTAAAATCTTTTTCCCTCTCTAATTTTTCTCTTAAAATCGCTTGCTCTTTTATCCGTTTTTCTCTCTTTATCTTTTTCTCTCTCATAATTTTTTTGTTTACCTCTTACAAGTTTTTCTCTCTTTTAAAACCTTTATTTATCCCTTCATTTTTCTCTTAATCTTACTAATTATTTTCTCCGTATCTCTCACTATCTTTAGTTTTCTATTTTTTTCTTTCTCTTTCTTTCTTTTTTTTATCTCTCTCTCTCTCTCTCTTGGTATCTTCATATATATATGAGAAAAAAAATGCTAAAGTCGCCCTGCATATCATTTTGCTCAATTTAGGTGTTAATGGCACCAACTTCAAGTGGACTCACCCTGCTATGCTATGTTTAATGTCCTTCACTATATGTACCATTAAAAATGGGTCCAAGAAGTATGAGGTAGACTCAGTCCCTACTACTTGCACAGGCAATCATCCAAACCTACCCCATTGATGCACCAATCAACTTTCGACTGCACATAATCCGAGTAGCCCCAAATGGGATATATGAGCTGAGTCCATCCAAACCATTAACCCAACCAGATGCGCGAAACCAAGGCACCAAGGATGAGTCTAGTGCCTTGGACTCGACTCGGTAATGCTCGTCTTAGACCCAAGATCGAGCTAACTCATCTCATAAGTTAGTTGAGATAGAGGATTATAATACTTGTCTTGTGGATTTTGGTAGTCAACCTTGAGTTCTTTGACAAAACGGGAATTAGATGTACATAAATCCGCTGAGTCCAGACAGATGGTTCGAACTTCTGCCCCTTTTTTTTCATTTTGGTGGATTTCATAGTAATGCAAAGTACCGTTTTCTTCAATCTTGTGATCGGATCCAATATGTTTTCCATCACCTTTTATCGGATAGAGCCGAACCACAAAGTGCTCAGATCTGGATTGGCCTTATCAGTTAATCAGATGTACTTGGATCTGGATCGAGATTAAGATATAATGGTAGCTGAGGTATATGAGAACCAGTCCGTAGAGAAATCAGGATATAATGGCAGTTTTGTTTTATTTGTATAGTTTATAGCGAGAACATGTAAATAAACAGACGATGAAATGAAACCACCGGTATTGAGTGAAAATGTATCTTTCATGGGAAATAGAATTTTTTCTAAATAGTTTCTTGGAAAAAATTAGTTTCAGTTTTTTCAAGTGTCTTTCCTGTTTTCTCTGTATAGGCTAAAATGAAAATTTTGCTATATTTTCAGACCAAGTTATTGCTGGTGCCTATGTACTTTTATCTGAAACTAGTTAAAAAATTAAAAAAATGCGGAGGAAATGTTTTTTTCTTTCTTTCTTCCTGTATGCATGGAATCTTTCAAATGGGAAATTATATGACGAACCAAATTTTTATATATATGTTGGATTTGTTATTATTTAAACCCAATAAAAATTTCTAACAAAACTTTTCAACTTTAATTTCATCTAGACTATTGAAAATACTGTCTGACCTCAACGTGGCCCTGTGGGGGCATCAGGAAATGCCATATATATATATATATATATATATATATATATATATATATATATATATATATATCACCGTCTAACGAAATAATATTGTGTTAATTATTCTATATTATATTCTACCAAACATGGAACACCGAAAACAAAATCTATTATATTGACCAAAGTATAGTTCCAAAATTTTAACATAAATTAAAATAATCGATTAAACTGGAGAAACTTTTTCACAAAAAAAACACCATGCGGAGAGTCACACCACACCACACCAAGCCTAGAGAGGGAATGTAGACCGATTCTCGACTCGAGCCCACGTTGCGTGCTGGCGCTACTACCTCGATAAAAATGTCTATTATCGATTCGGTCATTTTTTATTTTCATTGAAAACGTTAGGGGCTTAGTCGCTTATAGGGTTGCCGCTGCTCTCCTCTCACTATCTGTCTCTCCTGCGAGACTACGATCCTCCCTTCCACCGGCGGCAGCTTCCTCGACATCCGGCAACCGGCGTCGGCTGCGATCGTCTCTTCCGGCAGCATCGCATTCTTCCTCAACCCTCTTTCCCTGTTTTCTCCTGATTAGCGGTGAGATCTTTCCCTCCTCTTGATTTGTATGCTTGCTCTCCCCAAGGAATTCATTGGGCAGAGCTTATTGGCTTTCTGCGTTTGTTAATCGTTTGATTTAAGATCACATCCACTGCACTTTTTCAACAAGTTGAGAAACTGTAAGCAGTGATTGCGGTCCTTGCATTGGGAAATTCTCCCAAACTTAAAAACAGTTCTCCCTTTTTTGTTTCACTGTGGAAAACTTTTGAAGTTTTGAAAGCGAAAAACTGAATTTGGTTTTAAAAACAAGCGAAGACTTCACGTTGGCGCGGTCCCATGATGCTGAAATTACGTTAAGAACGTGCTCTTGAGTTAAACATTGTCGTTTTGGAGGACGTTTGTTTTCCATTTTTTACAGTAAAAAACAGGAGATGCTGATAAGTTTTTACGCAACGGGTAAACGTTTTAAAAAGATTTCCGAAGACTTCAACATCTTCCTTCCTTCACAGGACAACTTAACATCCACAATTTTATCTTTTTGAAATCGACAACCTCAATTATTTTCATGAAAGTCTGATATGTGAAGGTTTCATATCTCGCCCTCTCTCTCTCTCTTTCTATATATATATATATATATATATATATATATATATATATAGATCCGTGATAATGTAGTTAAATTTAAATTCGAAGGCCTACAATATATATATATATATATATATATATATAGATCCGTGATAATGTAGTTAAATTTAAATTCGAAGGCCTACAACCTCAACAGCAGGCTGGAATCTAAATCCAGATCCCATCTGAATCGGCTGTGCTGTATTTGCAGAAACATGAAGCAGAGCAGTAAAAGAAATGTACTCATATGCCAAAGCAACAAGGACTTCTGATTGTTTTCATCTGAATTCAAGCAAGTTCATAACTCATCTTACTGGTCTGATCGATTTAGATGAGCAACACCTAACAAAACCAGTTTGGTAAATGACAGATTGTATTTGCAGCAAAACCACATGTTCTGTGATCTTCTTGAACCTTTTTCAGCCACATGTGAACTAGTTTTGGTCAGTACTGGCGATTCATTGAAGACCTCAGGTTGGTCCTTCTTGTGCCGTTCGTTTGGTCCTGCTCGGTGTCTAAAACTGTCTTTTAAAATCAAAAGTGATGTATGAAAACTTTCATACAAGAGATGACTAATTTAATCTAACCATGATAAACCTACGCAGCTTCTAACTAAATTTTTCACGACGAACATTTAATGAGGAAATGGATATTAAAGGTTAAATTATCTTAGTATTTTTTGACGGCCAAGTTAAGGGTGACTTGATCTCCTCTAGAAAGCAGGGATACATGAGAGTCCAATCCTTCTTACTTTTATAATTTGATTCTGATTTTTAATATTCACAACCGATTCTGAATCTGAATTTTGAGCCAAATCTAACCCATTTTCAAATTGTAAAAGTATTGGACATAGGATATCTATTTAAAACTAAATCTTATGCCAATTTGAATCCGATCAAATATATACGTACATCCGAATCTGTTCGAATTTCATTACTTAAATCTGATTCTGATCCAATTTTTTAAAAATAATTGACCCAAATCAGATATATTGAGATCACTACAAGGGTAGCGGTGAACTAGCACGTTAACTCCAAGAGTCATCATGGTGATGAAGTTCAACCGAAGATCAGACGATCTTAGAGCTGCAGTTTTACATGTTTTAGAGTGACAAGTGAGGCCCTTGTTAGCAAGAGTTCTGCCCATGTGAAAACGGTTTCACAAAATCTAAGACTCAAAATGGGCACCAAAGTGAAATATTACTAAGACTGAATGCTTTTATGTCATTGTCTTCAATAATTCATCAATTTTTCTAACTTTTTTCTTTCTTGTATTTTGAAAACTTCTTGTCGACTCAATTTTCTTGTCCATTCCTACTGTATCGTTTCTTGTATCGTTTCTTCTTCTTCTTCTTCTTCGTCGTCGTCTCTCTCTCTCTCTCTCTCTCTCTCTCGTGCTCACGAGAATGTCTGAGGCAATAATTTCTCTGCTGTTGAAGAAGGTGGTCGGTTTTGCACAAGATGAGATCCTGAAAGCTTCAACTGCCAAGCTGAAATGGAAACGCTGGAGACAAGACTGAAAGCAATCCAACCCTTCCTCAGAGATGCCCACAACAAGCAGTTCTCGTCAAAAGAAGATAAGGACTGGGTGTGGAGGCTGAACGAGGTCATCTATGATGCTTTCGATGTCATCGACCTCTATCGGATCAAGTCACGACGTTACGCTGATCCATCAGATTCTCGTCGGTCCAAGGTACGAAAAGCTCTCAACTCGGTTGCCAAATTCCCTAAGACAACTCGTCTCCTTCGCAAAACTGGCACTAAGATAAAGAAGATCAATGAGAGACTCAACAAGATGGATGAGGGAAAAAATAAGTATGGCCTTGTGCCAATGTTGGGAGAATCATCTACCTTAGTTGACGGTTTGGGAGTTCTAAAGGAAGTGCGCCAGACAACTTCAGCCATCACCGAGACGAAGATTATAGGAAGAGAGAAAGATGAAGAAGTGGTGCTCAAGTGGTTGTTCGAAGAATCAAACCCAGATGAAGATAGCGCTTCTGTTATAGCGGTTGCAGCGATGGGTGGAGTTGGAAAGACTGCTCTTGCCAAAAAACTCTACCATAACAGTAGGGTACATGATTACTTTGATAAATGCATGTGGGTTTGTGTTGCAGAGACGTCAACGCTATCGGATCTGTTCCAAAAGGTATTAGAAGAGGTGGAAGAAAAAGGAAGTTGCTCTACGCATTTATCTACTGAAGCCCTACGTTCCAAGATCACCGATCACTTGAAGGATAAAAGGTTTCTGCTGGTATTAGATGACGTTTGGGACAGTGCATGGTGGGAGGAGATGAAAGGTCTCTGGCAAGATTGCACATCAGGGAGTAAGGTGCTCATAACGACTAGGCAGATGGAAGTTGCCAAAGACATGGGGCTTGCGCACTCACACGAGCTTAAATGCCTAAATGATGAGCAAAGTTGGGAACTATTTTTAAGCAAGACATTAAGAAGAGGTGAGGATGAGAGAGATCTTGAAGGACTGAAGGATGTTGGAAGAAAAATAATGCAGAAATGTGGAGGATTGCCTCTTGCCTTGAATGCCGTAGGTGGTCTTTTACAACAGAAGCAAAAAAGGAAGTCTGATTGGGAAGACGTTCTTCGAAGCTCACTTTGGAATTGGAAAGACCCACAAAATAACAACAAAGTGTTTGCTGCAATTGCCTTGAGTTACATGACCATACCGTTCCAATTAAAACATTGTCTCACGTATTGTTGCATGTTTCCAAAGGATTTTGAAATACAGAAGACAGATTTAGTGAGGCTTTGGGTTGCAGAAGGTTTTATTTCAAAGGAAGAAGGTGTGGAGATGGAGGTTACAGCAGAAAGCTATTTGCACGCATTGGTTGGCTGTAGCTTAATCCAAGATGTAGGAAATGAGAAATACACCTTACATGATCTTGTTCACGACTTTGTTGTTTACATGAGAGAGAAGGAATATGTGAGCACAGATCAATTGAACTCTGGATTGGTTTCTCATCGTGCTCGCTATGTTTCATCAATTGGTGGAGGCTGTTCATCGGAGACATTGAAAGGACAAGAGAAGCTGAGGGGATTAATGTGCCATAAGGTTGATTGCTTATCTACCTTCAATTTTGGTGCTTTTAGGTGGTTAAGGGTGTTGGACTTGCGGGGGGGCAATTTTTCAAAACTGCCAGATTCTATTGGGGACCTGATGTTCTTGAAGTACATAAATCTTTCACGCACACGAATATCTGAGTTGCCTGAATCCATCATTAAACTTCGTGAGTTGCAGACATTGATCCTGAGTTGTAGCGAGGTAAAAAGACTTCCAAACAAGATCTCAGCATTAGGTTCCTTGAGACATCTTGATATCGATGGAACAGAACAGCTAGAGTATTTACCAAGTGAAATCGGGATGCTGACTCGTTTGCAAACGTTGTCCAAGTTTTTGGTCGGCAGCGGTAGTACATTGGATGGAAGCATGGGAAGCAGTTTATCGGAGCTGCGTGAACTAAACAGTTTAAGAGGGCATTTGAGCATAAAGCACTTAGAAAGAGTCGGTAGCGTAGAAGATGCTGACCATGCAGAATTAAAAAGAAAAGAAAGTCTGCATGGATTGCATTTATCTTGTGACAACAACTATGGGTTTGAATTCAATGAAGCTGTCAGAGAAAAAGTAGAGCAAGTTTTTGAGCGGATGGAACCTCCAACAGCCATTGAAAGTATTAGTATTCTTTGGTATCCAGGTATGAAGTTTCCCTCCTGGATTAGTTCTCACACATACTCTTGCTTGCGGAAAATCGAGATACAAAACTGCAGATTCTTGGAAAACTTGCCCAACCTTGGGTTCTTGCCCAATCTCGTGGACTTATTTGTATGTCGTAACATGATCAAGGTGTTTGATACTACCTGCGACCACGTGGGTGGAAAAGTTGCATTTCCCAAGCTAGAAACACTAAGGTTGTGGTTCATGGAGAGCTTGGAAGAGTGGAAGTTTGATTCAAAGGTAGAGAATATGCCCTGCCTTGAGGAGTTGGATATCAAATATTGCTCAAATTTAAGGTTGATCCCATTCTTTTCAACCCTCAAGAAACTAACAATCGAGTACATGGCTGAGTGGAAAGGTTGGCCCATGGCAAAGGAAAGAGATATGCCATGTCTGAAGGAAATGAGCATTTCATATAGTGAAAAGTTGAAGCTCTTACCTAGTTGTCCAAAATTGGAGGAATTGTTCATTCATTGGTGTAATGAGCTGGTTGAATTGCCAAGTCTCTCTTCTGAGCTAGTAAAGGCAACAATAGGAGTAAAGAGGTTAAGTTTGGAGAACTTACCTTGGCTCCAGTCACTGCCTTTGACTTTTCTGGATAGCCTGAGGGGGCTTGAAGAGCTGAAGTTGGGTCATATGCTTGGGTCCGTGGATGTAGAGGAGCTTCTTGCCCGGTCAGGAATGGAAAGGTTGAAGACGTTGAGAGTAAGTGGGTTTCACGATCTGGGAGTGGAGTGGTTGGAGAGTAGAATAAGTGACATGCGTCAACTGAAACAGCTAGACATAGAGGATTGTCCCAGACTACTGATGTCCATCATAGATGTTCTCAAACAACACCCCCTCCCCAACCTTGAATTTTTGCGACTTGCCCGCTTGGCCAGTGATGGTCGGACACAGCTGTTCTGGCAAAACATGGGATGTGATTTAGTCATAGATTCTGTGGAAATGAGCGACAAGTTGGCTGGTTTAATGGTGCAGTGGAGCAGCAAGGTGAGGAGTCTAGGCGTTACGGTGTTGCCTGGCGTGGACCCACTACCAGAGTGGATTCAACAGCTTCACCAGTTGAAAAAGTTGGTAGTTCGTAAAAGTCCTCATCTCACTCGTTTGCCTCATTGGTTGAACAAACTGTCCCAACTAGAATACTTGTCGTTGGATAATCTGCCAGAGTTGGTAGAAGTGCCTGCAGTAGCATTCAAAGGTCTCGAAGGGCTCCGGGAACTTGCGATCATTGACTGTCCAAAGTTGAGTTCCTTGCCAAGTCTCCCCAGGCTTCAACACTTGTACATCGACGGTTGTCCTCCTCTAGCTGAGTGGTGGCGAACGCAAGGCCAGCACAAGTTTCCTAGGCTCGGCCCTCAGTTGTCATATTTCTGAAGAAAATCAAAGATGAAAATTGCGGATACTTGAAGTGAATCGGTGAACATTATCAGGTAATTATTAAGTTATCTAAAAATTATAAAATATATCGTTATTTCTTTTATGTGATTGTGCACAATAACAATGGGTTTGGGTTTTATTTACATCGCCTCTGCCTCTCAGTTCCTTCATCAACCTGTAGGTCTGCTTCTTACTAAAATGTCTTCGTCCCAATGAAATGGGTACGTTGAAAGTTTGACTAGACTCAAACTAGGTAGAGCTTAAAATGTTAAAGTCACATACTATAGTCACTGCATTTGCCAATCTTGGATCGCATAGCCAGCAGATATTAGGGCATAATTTTGAACCGGAAATTACACTTCGTCTGTTTCCATGATGCTGAACTGGAACTAGAAAGTATAAATCCATTTTTTTTTTGTTTTATCTATAGTCACAGAAAATGCATTATTTAAAAAAAACATGAAAAAAACGGGAGAAAATTGAATGTCGAATAATATAGGGAAAAAAAGCATTTTTTTTTCAAAAAAACGAAAAAATGCGTAAAAACATTTTTTCACGTCTTTTTTAAAAGATAGTTTTGTTTCGGGCGGTGGCACCAACTGTAAAGTTTGGGTAAAAAATGATTAAAACGTAAAACTTAGAATTTAAAAACATTTCAACAAAGGGGGTTATACTTTTTCACTTCTCCATGTGTCAATTTAAAAATTTGAGAACTTTTTTCATGATCAGCAAAAGAAAAATTAGTTTTTCCTTTTATCGAATGATAATGCTTTAATGACTGATTCTTCAGTTAAATATGGTCTGGCTCTGGATGATACTTGAATTTGTGAATCCTCTTTGGGATTTTAGTGTTCCGTGGATTTCGTTTGGTAGATGCTTCTCTCGGGTACTCCTTTTGGGGTTTGTACTTTCCGATCCAGTTTATAAGTCTGAGTGAGATTTGGATCTTGAGAGAGAGAGAGAGAGAGAGAGAGAGAGAGAGAGAGAGAGAGAGAGAGAACTAAACAGGAATGAGATATACATAAATCTGATCTAAATCTGCCGAGTCCAGACTTGGCATATCTCTTTAGTATATGTAGTCTTGTTTATACATATATGTAGTCTTGTTTATACATATCCAGAAAACAGCAAATTTATACATATATGTAGTCTTGTTTTAGGACTGGTTATTGTTGGTTAATAAAATGGAACTGGTTTTACAAGCGACGAGCAATGGTAGTATCTTGTCTTGAGCAATAGCATTAATGAAGGAAGGGAGCTTAATTGGCTAGATAAAAGCCACGGCAAAATTTGTTTTCTTGATCATTAAAACAGTTGGTTTTTATCTCTCCAATTTGCTTTTGACTTGTTGATAGGAGATTTTGATATTGCCATTGTTTCGATTTCTGACCCAAAAGAAAAAAAACAGTTGCTATTTCATTGGGGACATTATTTATCTCAAATGTCATTTGATGTTTTTGGAATTTGGATATGCTTAACATGTACAGGTATTTCTCTAATTCTTCCTCTTTGCATTTTGGTGATGTGGATCTGAAAAGTTGACAACAACAAGCAACATAGAGTTGCAACTTGCAACAAAGAAAAATGTTTTGGTGTCTTGTCACAAAATGTTTCAATGCTTCAGTTAGGATGTACAGTTAACTCAGCTCAAATAGCATATACTTTAGGAGGTCCATATGCATCGAGAACATCACATGTGAAATGTTGGAAGTGACATGAATTGGATACTTGTAATCAGAGAGCTGCCTTATTGAATAAGTAGGGCTATCGGTTTGTGGTGGTTTAATCCATGATTTGTGTCTATGAAACAGGTGATTGAAGAGGGAAACACTGAAGGTGATCGACATTTGTGGACAAGGCTGAAGATTAGTCTGACATTGGAAGACGGTTTGTGCTGCCAATGATGGACTTGGACCCCGTCCTTTGTGATAATGCTAGGAATTTGCCAGATGCTTGAGAATCAGAAGTTATCTCAACTTTTGCTACCATAATAGACAAGTATTTCCATCTGTCTATGTGTAGTGCCTTAGATTTCTTTCTTGTAGTGATGCAAACATGGATCAAGTTGTTGGCCACACTTATTACATTCTACATATTTCCACAGAACTTTTATCCTACTCGATGCAAATATTATCTCTAGTCATGTACAGTTTCTTTTTCTGTTTGTTGCAGTTTTAAACCACCCTTCAGATTTCCCAGAGGAATTCTATTTTGGAACCAATCGTTGGTCTTAGCTCCAAAAATAGGCTTTGCATCTTATAACCTTTTCGATACGTAGCCATTTTTTTTGGTAACTATAAAATAAGGGCTTAGTTACTAAAAGTTCTTGCTTATTTGCACAAGCTTTTTTCACCACTTTGACATGACTTTGCACATTGCTACTTGGGAACCAAACAGTTCCCCTGTATAGATCGCTTCTACTTTCCACAACTTCAATTCCAGTTCTTGTGCTGCCTCCACTTTTCTATTTTTGTTCTGACAGCTATTGCATCTTAGCTAAATTTTAAAAGGTTACCTTGTTTTGAATTTGGTTTAATGTGATACTTTAGAACTGTAATCTTGATATTTTTGTTGCTGCAATCTATATTTCTATCACATGGGTCCACGGTTGTTCTAACCTCAATAACCATTGTGGTTTTCATCGGCTTTCAAATGTTTAGTTGGTTTTGCCATGATAAATGCCACCACTTTTGGTACATCTGAGACAATTAGAAAAGAAACCACTGCATTACATGTGTATATCTTGTCTGGATGTGCGAAAGTAGAGGACATAATAATTTTCTATGTTCATTCGGGTGTCGATCTGAAATACCTTCTTTGTCGGACCAGTAGAGTAAACAGACCTTAGATTTCATCACCATAATGTGAAAAGAGAATTTGAGATTCTTATTATATGACCAAGAAACTCAGGTTTTAGGTCACACTAGAGGGGTCTGATCTCAAATCCTGGGATCTAAGATTCCTAATGATCTCAAATTAATCACCTCAGATATCCAAGATATACAACTGTCCTCTCAAGTTTACCAAGGGTTTTCTACCTGAAGTGAATTTCACAATAGCAGAATGCGTGGCTCAGATTTCGGATCGAGATTCTGAAGTCCATTTCAGAACAGCGGAATGCCTTGGAAACTTGGATCGAGATAAGATGCGGCACAATAGAAATTGGCAAAATCTTGAAGCCAGAATGAAACCATTCACATGCAACCTACGTCACTCGTATCTTTTCAAAAAATTGAGGAGGAAGGAGGGCCGTCAGTATTATTTTAGAAATTTGGGACAAATGAATTTTTCGGAATTTTAATATGGTAATTTTTTTTTCTCCACGTAGCAGCCAGGCTCCCCTCATGCGTGGTCTTTTAATTTGTCCTATATTGTTTTTAAAAGAAATAAAATCACAGTATTTGAAAAAAAGTAATAATAACATCAATGATTGCTTTAAGAAATCATATATGCAATACCAAGAAAAGAAAAAATCTGATGCGTTGTGTCTTTTGAACCAAAGCTTTTACTTGTTCTAGAAAACTTCAAATGCATCAGAGTATATTGTTTTCCCCGTAAGCTTAAGTTGCGTCTAATCTAATTTATCGCAAACAAAGTAAATTGCCAAAGCGTTCATCGCTCTTTTGCTTTTTGTATACGTTGCCTTTTATTTTCTGTAGTTTCCAGTCGTCAACCTCCTCGTTCTGCGGATGATTTGATTGTAAATACTTGTCTTATGGATTAGATAAAACATGAATCTGATCTAAATCCGCTGAGTCCAGACAGATGGTCCGAACTTCAGCCCTTTTTTTTCATTTTGGTGGATTTCATAATAATGAAAAAATGCCGTTTTCTTCAATCTTGTGATCAGATCCAATATGATTTCCATCACCTTTTATCGGATAGAGCCGAACCACAAAATGCTCCGATCTGGATTGGCCTTATCAGTTAATCAGTTTTACTTGGATCTGGATCAAGATTCTGATCTAATGGTAGCTGAGGACTATGAGAACCAGTCCGAAGAGAAATCGGTTCCGCTTTAGCAAAGGGACGGCTTGGGGCTTGGCTGTTTTGTTTATTTTTATATTGAGAAAATGTAAATAAACAGACGATGAAACCACCAGTATTGAGTGAAAATGTATCTTCCATTGTTGGTTTACTTTATTTTATATTTTATTTATTCTTTTAGAGAGGAGCTGGGAAATATATAATTTTTCCTAAATAGTTTCTTGGACAAAATTAGTTTCAGTTTTTTCAAGCGTGCTTTCCTGTTTTCTCTGTATAGGCTAAAATGAAAATTTTGCTGTATTTTCAGACCAAGTTATTGCAGGTGCGTATGTACTTGAATCTGAAACTAATTAATAAAATCAAAAAATTTCGGAAGAACTGTTTTTTTTTCTTTTTTCATGCATGAAAATCCTTCAAAGGGCAATTATGCGACAAACCAAATATATATATATATATATATATATATATATATATATATATATATATGTTGGATCAGATATTATTTAAACCCAATAAAATGTTCACAAAACGTTTTCAACTTTAATTTTTCATATAGACTATTGAAAATACTGTCTGACCTGAATGTGGCCCTGTGGGCGCATGAGGAGCTGCCATATATGTTGCTGTCTGACAAAATAATATTGTGCTGACTCTATATTATATTCTATGACGATGTGCATGAGCTCTTGCTGTCAGTATCTCTTTTAAGCTTTCGATGTCCATCAATTTTCTTTGCTAAAAAACAAACATGAAAGCCACTCGAGACACAGAAAACAAATCTACAAATCTACTGTCTTGAAGGCAGAGCTAATTTTTTTTTTGTCATGGAGGTTAAACTATAGTTTTGAAATTTCAACAGAAACTGAAATAGAAGTTTTAAAAATGTTTATATATACTAATTTTTTTTTATATTTATATATAAATTGTTAAAGTTTTTAAAATCTTTGTGGGAACCAAAGCCCCTACGAGCCTTAGCATTAGCATTTTTCTGTTATAAATATGATTGTCCAAGCGAAACGTATCATTTTGATGTAGGTTGGCACAATGGGATCACTTGTTTTGGGCAGACAAATTACAAACCGAGCAACCTGAAAATCAGGTGTTCATGGTTCGTTTTCGAATTTGAATGTTATTTTCCCAGTGAAGCTGCCGGCGCCTTTCCAATGTATACACAATAATTAAATTAAATTTCAATTGTAGTGTAGGACCTGTATGTTTCGTTTTCGAATTCTGATAGATTAGGATCATGTCCTTTTCCCCTCCCATTCTTCAGAAATTTCAAAGGAGAAATTCTGAAAACTGTCTTTTTGGGTGGTCGGTTTCTAAATTTTGATCAATTTTCAAATCTACGGATTGATTGAGCAATCCAAACCATCGAAATGGATGACGACGCTTCGTTAATTTTCATTCAATAAATCCTTCACAGGTTGTCTTCTATATTCATTACAACTTAACATCCACAATTTGATCTTTTTGAAATCGACAACCTAAATGATTTTCATGAAAGTCTGATATATGAAGGCTTGATCTCTCTCTCTCTCTCTCTCTCTCTCTATATATATATATATATATATATATATATATATATATATATATATATATATATATATATATATATATATATATATATGATCATCTAGTTAGATCCAAATTTGAAGGCCTACAGCTTAAACAGCAGGCTGGAACCTAAATCCAGATCCAATCTGAATCGGCTGTGCTATATTGGTCGAAGATGAAGCAGAGCAGTAAAAGAAATGTACTCATATGCCAAAGTAACAAGGACTTCTGTCCGTTTTCATGTGAATTCAAGCAAGTTCATAACTCGCCTTACTGGTCTGATCGATTTAGATGAGCAACACTTAACCAAACCAGTTTGGTAAACGACAGATTGTATTTTATAGTTTTAAAAATTACAAAAGTTAAAAATAATAAAAAATATGAAAAAACACATAAAATAGGTATAGTACGCATATAATTTTTTTTTCACATTTTTTATTTTTTGATGTTTTTTAAAAAATGCATTTTATATGAATATTATACTATTAATTATCTTTTGCACGTCCTTTTACAAGGGTTTGTGACAGGCACGTAAGACTTAAAAAGACAACAGGACGAAAAGTCCACAAAACCAAATCGTGGAAACTGGCCTCCATCACGTCAATGCGTCGTCATTGACGCCGTCAGAGAATGAAAAGTCAATGGAGTAGCGTGGGGGCAAAAGGGGGCAAAGACTTTAATTGGATGAAGAAAGGATTTGAATTTTGAATGAGTGAAAAGGAAAGAAAGAAAAAGTAATAATAACAATAATAAATGAGAGTTAAAAGAAAAACAAAGAAAAGTAAACTAACGAGAAGAAAAAAATTGTAGGAAATCATGTTTGTTCTGTAGAAAGAAAAGAAAAGTTTGGTCCTCTTCCCCTCCGATTCTTCAGAAATGTTTATGATTTCTCAAGTAAGACGTTCCTTGCCAGTCTTTTTGGGCTTCCGGTTTCTAAATTTTGATGAATTTTCAAATATATGGATTGATTGGGCAATCCAAACCACCGAAATGAATGACTGTTCGATCATTTTCATTCAATAAAAAGGCATGGGAGACTTCAACATCTTCCCTCACAGGTTGTCTTCTATATTCATGACAACTTAACATCCACAATTTGATCTTTTTGAAATAGACAACCTAAATGATTTTCATGCAAGTCTGATATATGAAGGTTTGATCTCTCTCTCCCCCCCACCTCCCCACACACACACACACACACACATATATATATATATATATACACACACACACTAGGTGGCCCGATCCGTGATAATCTAGTTAGATCCAAATTTGAAGGCCTACAACTTAAACAGCAGGCTGGAACCTAAATTCAGATCCAATCTGAATCGGCTGTGCTATATTGGTCGAAGATGAAACAGAGCAGTAAAAAAAATGTACTCATATGATAAAGTAACAAGGATTTCTGTCTGTTTTCATCTGAATTCAAGCAACCATGATAAATGTGTGCCTAAACTTTTCACGACGAACATTTTGAATGAGGAAATGGATATTAAAGGTTAAATTATCTTAGTTTCTCTTAGTAGTCTTTGACGGCCAAATTAAGGGTGACTTGATCTCCTCTAGAAAGCAGGATACATCAGAGTCGAATCCTTCTTACTTTTAACTATGTTTTTTTTTAAATGTACATATTCAGATTCAAATGCCGACAAAGAAAATTTATATTTAAATTTGAATCTGAAATCCAATTTTATAATTTGATTCTGATTTTTAATATTCATAACTGATTCTGAATCTGAATTTTGAACCACATCTAACCGAAATACAGAAGTTGTAAAAATATTGGACATAGGATATCTATTAAAACTAATTCTTATGCGAATCTGAATCCGATCAAATATTTACGTGCATCCAAATCTGTTCAAATTTTATTACTTAAATCTGATTCTGATCCAATTTTTTAAAATTACTGATCCAGATATATTCAGATCGCTACAACGGCAGCGGTGAACTAGCACGTCAACTCCTCCAAGGGTCATCATCGTGATGAACTTCAACCGAAGATCAGACGATCTTAGAGCTGCAGTTTCACATGTTTTAGAGTGACAAGTGAGGCCCTTGATAGCAAGAGTTCTTTGTCATTGTCTCTTTCTCTCTCTCCCTCTCTTTCCTCCTCTGCTCACGAGAATGTCTGACACAATAATTTCTCTGCTGTTGGAGAAGGTGGCCAGTTTTGCGCAAGATGAGATACTGAAAGCTGCAACTGCCAAGGCTGAAATGGAAACGCTTGAAAGAAGACTGAAAGCAATCCAACCCTTCCTCAGAGATGCCTACAACAAGCAGTTCTCGTCAAAAGAAGTTAAGGACTGGGTGTGGACGCTGAACGAGGTCATCTATGATGCTCTCGATGTCATCGACCTCTATCGGATCAAGTCACAACGTTATGCTGATCCACCAGATTCTCGTCGGTCCAAGGTACAAAAAGCTCTCAACTCGGTTGCCAAATTCCCCAAGACAATTCATCTCCTTCACAAAACTGGCACTAAGATAATAAAGATCAATGAGAGACTCAACATCATCTATGAGGAAAGAAATCAGTATGGCCTTATGCCAATGTTGGGAGAATCATCAACCTTAGGTGACAGTTTGGGAGTGGTAAAGGATGAGCGCCAGACAACTTCAGCCATCACCGAGACTAAGATTATAGGAAGAAAGGAAGATAAAGAAGTGGTGCTCAAGTGGTTGTTTGAAGAATCAAACCCACATGAAGATAGTGCCTCTGTTATAGCGATTGTTGCGATGGGTGGAGTTGGAAAGACTGCTCTTGCCAAAAAGCTCTACCATAACAGTAGTGTACAGGATTGCTTTGATAAATGCATGTGGGTTTGTGTTGCAGAGACGCCAAAGCTATTGGATCTGTTCCAAAAGATATTAGAAGAGGTGGAAGGAAAAGGAAGTTGCTCCACGCAATTACTTACTGGTTCTAATGCCCTATACTCCAAGATCAGCGATCACTTGAAGAATAAAAGGTTTCTGCTGGTATTAGATGATGTTTGGGACATTGCATGGTGGGATGAGATGAAAGGTCTCTGGCAAGATTGCACATCAGGGAGTAAGGTGCTCATAACCACTAGGCAGATGGAAGGTGCCAAAGACATGGGGCTTGCACAATCACACTTGCTTAAATGCCTAAAGGATGAGCAAAGTTGGGAACTATTTTTAAGCAAGACATTAAGAAGCGGTGAGGATGAGAGAGATCTTGATGGAGTGAAGGATGTTGGAAGAGCTATAGTGCAGAAATGTGGAGGATTGCCTCTTGCCTTGAATGCCGTGGGTAGTCTTTTACGACAGAAGGAGAGAAGGAAGTCCGATTGGCAAGACGTTCTTCGAAGCCCATTTTGGAATTGGAAAGGTCCACAAAATAACAACAAAGTGTTTGCCGCAATTGCCTTGAGTTACATGACCATACCGTTCCAATTAAAACAATGTCTCACCTACTGTTGCATGTACCCCAAGGATTTTCTAATGGAGAAGACAGATTTAGTGAGGCTTTGGGTTGCAGAAGGTTTTATTTCGAAGGAAGAAGGTGTGGAGATGGAGGTTACAGCAGAAAGCTGTTTGCACACATTGGTTGGCTGTAGCTTAATCCAAGATGCAGGAAATGGGAGATACACCTTACATGATCTTGTTCATGACTTTGCTCTTTACATGAGAGAGAAGGAATATGTGAGCACAAATCAATTGAACTCTGGATTGGTTTCTCATCAGGCTCGCTATGTTTCATCAGTTGGTGAAGGTTGTCCATCGGAGGCACTGAGAAGACAAGAGAGGCTGAGGGGATTAATGTGCAGTGAGGCTGATTGCCTATCTACTTTCAATTTTGCTGCTTTTAGGTGGTTAAGGGTGTTGGACTTGCGGAGGGGCAAATTTTCCAAACTGCCAGAGTCTATTGGGGACCTGATGCTCTTGAAGTACATAAATCTTTCAGGCGCGCAAATATCTGAGTTGCCTGAATCCATCACTAGACTTCGTGAGTTGCAGACATTGATCCTGAGTTATAGCGAGGTAAAGAGACTTCCAAACAAGATATCAGCATTAGGTTCCTTGAGACATCTTGATATCTATAAAACACATCTGCTAGAGTTTTTACCAAGTGAAATCGGGATGCTGACTTGTTTGCAAACGTTGTCCAAATTTGTGGTCAGCAACGGTAGAACATTGGATGGAAGCATGGGAAGCAGTTTATCGGAGCTACGTGAACTAAACTGTTTAAGAGGGAATTTGAGAATAGAGCACTTAGAAAGAGTCGGTAGCGTAGAAGAGGCTGACCATGCGGAATTAAAAAGAAAATAAAGTTTGCATGAACTGTATTTATCTTGTGACAGCGAATATGGGTATGAATTCAATGAAGCTGTCAGAGAAAAAGTAGAGCAAGTTTATGAGCGGATGGAACCTCCAACAGCTGTTGAAATTATTAGTATTAATTGTTATCCAGGTATGAAGTTTCCCACCTGGATTAGTTCTAGCACATACTCTTGCTTGCGGGTAATCGACATATACTACTGCCAATTCTTGGAAAACTTGCCCAACCTCGGGTTCTTGCCCAATCTCGTTTACTTATCTATATCTCGTGTCAACATGATCAAGGTGTTTGATACTACCTGCGACCATGTGTATGGAAAAGTTGCATTTCCCAAGCTAGAAACACTGCGGTTGGACACCATGGAGAGCTTGGAGGACTGGAAGTTTGATTCAAAGGTAGAGAATATGTCTTGCCTTGAGTCGTTGCATATCGTAAAATGCCCAAATTTAAGGGTGATCCCATTCTTTTCAACCCTCAAGACACTAATAATCGAGGACGTGGCTGAGTGGGAAGGTTGGCATATGGCAAAGGAAAGAGATATGCCATGTCTGAAAAAAATGATCATTTTATCAAGTAAAAAATTGAAGCTCTTACCCAGTTGTCCAAAATTGGAGGAATTGTTCATTGATTCGTGTAATGAGCTGGTTGAATTGCCAAGTCTCTCCTCTAGGCTAGTAAAGGCAACAATAAGAAGGTGTCCCTCTGTTACTTTGACTAGCATCCCAGAGCTAAAGGAGCTGAGGCATTTGGAAGTTATTTCTTGTCCAAATCTAGAATATTCTCTTCTCCAAGGAGTTCAAGATGGCAAGCTCGAGTGGTTGGTGATTGAAGACTGCTCGAATCTATCTTCAATACCAGCTATCACAGGATTAAAGAGGTTGCGTTTGAGGAACTTACCTTGGCTCCAGTCACTGCCTTCGACGTTTTTGGATAGTCTGAAGGGGCTTGAAGAGCTGGACTTGGGTCATATGCTTGGTTCCGTTCATGTAGAGGTGCTTCTTACCCGGATAGGAATAGAAAGGTTGAGGTTTGGAGTAAGTGGGTTTCACGATCTGGGAGGGGAGTGGTTGGAGAGTAGAATAAGTGACATGCTTCAGCTTCAAGAGCTATACATAGAGGATTGTCCCAGACTACTGATGTCCATCATAAATGTTCTCAAACAACCCGTCCACACCCTCCCCAACCTGGAATGTTTGCGTCTTGTCAGCTTGGCCAGTGATGGTCAGATACGGCTGTTCTGGCACAACAAGACATGTGAGTTAGTCATAGATTATGGGGAAATGAGCGACAAGTTGGCTGGCTTAATGGTACAGTTGAGCAGCAAGGTGAGGAATCTAAACGTTAAGGTGTTGCCTTGCGTGGACTCACTACCAGAGTGGATTCAACAGCTTTGCCAGTTGACATACTTGAGAGTTCATGAAAGTCCTCATCTCACTCGTTTACCTCATTGGTTGAACAAACTGTCCCAACTACGATATTTGATGTTGGAAGATCTGCCAGAGTTGGTAGAAGTGCCTGCAGTAGCATTCAAAGGTCTCGAAGGGCTCAAGGTACTCGATTTCCTTTCCTGTCCAAAGTTGAGTTCCTTGCCAGATGAGCTTTCAAGTCTCCCCAGGCTTCAAAACTTGTGCATCAGCGGTTGTTCTCTTCTAGCTGAGTGGTGGCGAACGCAAGGCCAGCACAAGTTCCCCAACCTCCGTTATCATCCTTTCTGAAGAAAATCAAAGATGAAAATTGTCGATACTTGAAGTGACGCGGCGGACATTATCTGGTAATTTTGAAGTTATTTAAAATTTTTAAAATATATCATTATTTTATTTATGTGATTGCCGCACGATAACAATAGATTTGGGTTTCATTTACCTGCAGCTCTGCTTCTTACTAAAATGTCTTCTTTCAAATGAAATGGGTATGTTGAACGTTTGACTGGATTCAAACTAGGTAGAGCTTAAAATGGAAAAGTCACATACTACTAGTCACTGCATTTGCAAATCTTGACCCAAAACAAAAAACAGTTGCTATTTCACTGGGGACATTATTTATCTCAAATGTCATTGATGTTTTTGGAATTTGGATATGCTTAACTTGTACAGGTATTTCTCTAATTCTTCCTCTTTGCATTTTGGTGATGTGGATCTGAAAAGTTGACAACAACAAGCACCATAGAATTGCAACAAAGAAAAATGTTTTGGTGTCTTGTCACTAAATGTTTCAATGCTTCCGTTAGGATGTACAGTTAACTCAGCTCAAGTAGCATAGTTAAGGAGGTCCATACGCATCGAGAACATCAGATGTGAAATATTGGAGGCGACATGAATTGGATACTTGTAATCAGAGAGCTGCCTTATTATCGGTTTTCTTCTTTGAATAAGTAGGGCCATCGGTTTGTGGTGGTTTAATCAATGATTTATGCTTATCAAACAGGTCGCTGAACAAGAAAACACTGAAGCTGATAGACTTCTGTGGACAAGGCTGAAGATTAATCTGACATTGGAAGAGGGTTTGTGCCGCTAATGATGGACTTGGGCCCCGTCCTTTGTGATGATGCTAGGAATTTGCCAGATGCTTGAGAATCAGAAGTTATCTCAACTTTTGCTACCATAATAGACAAGTATTTCCATTTGCCTATGTGTAGTGCCTTAGTTTTCTTTTTTGTAGTGGTGCAAACATGGATCAAGTTGTTGGCCACACTGATTACACTCTACCTATTTCCACAGAACTTGTATTCAACTCGATGCAAGTATTATCTCTAATCATGGACAGTTTCTTTTTTCTGAGTATTGAAGTTTTAACCACTGCTCAGATTAACCAGGCTTTATACACACAATGCACCTTTCTCAGAGGAACTCTGTTTTGGAACCAATTGTTGACGTTGTTCTTAGCTCCAAAAATAGGCTTAGCATCTTATAACCTTTTCGATACGGAGGGACTTTTTTCATAGCTATAAAATAAGGGCTTAGTGTCGACAACTGCAATTTCACATCCGTCTTTCATTTCCTCCTGTCGCATGTCTGTGAAATCTCAACTACAATACCGTTCATGCTGAGGAGCTGCTGAAGTTTTCTCATCAATGCCGTTTCTACTCAGTGTTTTGATTTCATCATCCATTGGTCAAGTCTGCTGAAAAGTCGTGCCTTATCTCGATAAGGCAAATCAATTCTATCTAGAGCTGACCCTTGATCTTAGGCAAGATTAGCTAATCCTTAATCTTAGGCAAGGATTGAGGTTTCTATGCTTATCGCTAAGAGGCTATAAATTGTATAGTGGACAAACAATAAACCAACTCTCTCTTCTCACGTTTTCCTCTTTCTCTCTAATTCTCTTCTTTGGCAAAACTTTAATAAAGTCGGATGTGTTTCACAGCTTCAATATATCTACATTTGTTGACATGTGTAGTCTTGTTTGTTTTGGCACAACCTTTTGCGTTGGATGTGTGTATTCTTTTAGCATCTGTTGGAATCAAATTGTAAAGGCATTCTGTTGCAGGGAATGAAAGTTTTGACCTGCAATTGAGACAGAGACAGCTCGGGTGGGGATTTTGGTCTAAGGAACTCACCCTGGTTATGTTACCTTGTTCTACCCTCAATCACCGTTGTGGTTTTCATCGGCATTCAAATGTTTAGTTGGTTTAGACATGATAAACGTCACCACTTTTGGTACATCTGAAACAATTAGTATAGAAACCACTGCATTACATGTGTATATCTTGTCTGGATGTGCGAACGAAAGAAGAGGACATAATGAATTTCTATATTCATTCGGGTGTTGTTGGTTGCCTGTAAAGTACAAGAGGGCATTTCGTTTTGGGAACGATGCAGTATCACATGAATGTGTCCGAGAGATTCACAGAACACTGCATTCCAAAAAATGGCCCATCAAGTTTACCAAGGGTTTTCTACCTGAACTGAATTTCAGAAACAGCAGAATGCATGGCTTAGATTTCGGATCGAGATTCTGAAGTCCATTTCAGAACAGTGGAATGCCTTTGAATTAGATGCGGTACAACAGAAATTGCCATAATCTTGAAGCCAGAATGAAACCATTTACATCCAACCTACGTCGCTCGTATCTTTTCAAAAATTTGAGGAGGAAGGAGGGCCGTCAGTATTATTTTAGAAATTTGGGATAAATGAAATTTGGAAATTTTAATATGGGAATTTTTTTTTCCACGTAGCAGCCAGGCTCCCCACACCTCATGCGTGCCGCGTTGTCTTTTAAGAAGTCCTATATTGTTTTTAAAAGAAATAAAATCACAAGATTTGAAAAACAGTAATAATAACATCAATGATTTGCTTTATGAAATTCTATATGCAATACCAGGAAAAGAAAAATCTGATGCGTTGTGCCTTTCGAACCAAAGCTTTTACTCGTTCTAGAAAACTTTAAATGCATCAGACTATAATATTTTCTCCGTAAGCTTACATTGCATCTCATTTTACATTGCATCTAATTTCAACTAGTCTTTGTGAGCCAATGTCCTTGTACATCTACCTGAGGTGCAGCCGCACAGGTAATACATGCTTCCTTATCACCAACCTTTTTAAAATAAAGTATTTGCATTATTATACGACCTACCTGCTGGGCAGCGTAGATAGGATCTTCAACTGGACTTGGTTGGGCACAGTCCCCTCTGGCATATTTAGAAAAAATTTTGCTTTATTTGATAAAAATAGGAAAAATAACTCATGAGGCCTACAATATGTGGTAGAAGTTTTATCTAGCAATCAAACACCACTTAACTTGCAAGCATATGTCCTCAGGGCACCAGCGAAGCTGGATTTCTGTCTCAAATTCGATCACGTCATGACCCATTCATCTAAACTTGTGAAAATTATCAACGCGGTGATTATAACATATTGAGATCAAGATGGAGAGCCTTCAATTTTGAACCACTTTACTAAGGTAAAAAGGGTGGTCTACGTCCGTATCAAATAGGTGGCCTTCATGAGTCGGCCAGATTCGCGATCATTTAGTTAGATCTTGGAAGGACTGTTACAGATTTTTTTAGATTTCAAGCAATCTTTCCTTATATTTCTAGTTTCTATAATTGTTTCTTTCTCCTTTGATGAGGATAGGTTGCCACTTTTCTTGCCTAGATTCCCTTCCCTACCTCGTGAGATGTTCTTCCTTGATTTGTCACGATCTTCAAGATTTTCTTTTTTGACAACTTTATGTTGCTCCTTTTTTCCAACTCATGAAATTAGATCCACAAATGGGTCCAATCTGCAAGAGAAAATATGATTTGTATAAACGTTTTGGATTGAGTCACCTAATACTGGTTGGACCTGGGGTCTAACTCAACCTCAGCTGGGTCTGTCCTCTTTTATCAGCAGATTGCAACAAGGGGTGAAGCACAGCTGGTTGGGTAGGCCGACATATATAGAAGGTACATTGCTTGTTCGATTTCATGGGTGATACTTTTTCTCTTTTCTGGGTGCTTATTTCAAAATTTGAGAACTTCTTTCATGATCAGCGAAAGAAAAATTAGTTTTTCGTTTCATGGATTAATAATGCATTAATGACTGATTCTTCAGTTAAATGGTTTTGGTTTGGATGATACTTGAATCTGTGAATCCCAGGCATCCTCTTTCGGATTTTAGTGTTCCGTGGATTTCGTTTAGTAGATGCTTCTCCCGGGTACTCTTTTTGGGGTTTGAACTTTCCGATCCAGTTTTAAGTCGGAGTGAGATTTGGATCGAGAGAGAGAGGAGAGAAAACGGGAATTAGATATACATAAATCTGATCTAAATCCGCTGAGTCCAGACAGATGGTTCGAACCTCTGCGCCCCCTTTTTTTTTCATTTTTTCTTCAATCTTGTGATCAGTTGCAATATGTTTTCCAGCACCTTTTGTCGGACAGAGCCGAACCACAAAGTGCTCAGATCTGGATTGGCCGTATCAGTTAATCAGATCGACTTGGATCTGGATCAAGATTCAGATCTAATGGTAGCTGAGGTCTATGAGAACCAGTCCGAAGAGAAATCGGTTCAGCTTTAGCAAAGGGACTTGGCTGTTTCGTTTTATTTTTATAGAGAGAAAATGTAAATAAACAGACGATGAAACCACCAGTATCGAGTGAAAGCTGGAGAGTGAAAATGTATCTTTCATGGGAAATATATATATTTTTAAATAGTTTCTTGGACAAAATTAGTTTCAGTTTTTTCAGGCGTGCTTTCCTGTTTTCTCTGTATAGGCTAAATGAAAATTTTGCTGTATTTTCAGACCAAGTTATTGCAGGTGCCTATCTGAAACTAATTAATAAATTCAAAAAAGGCGGAAGAACTGCTTTTTTTTTTTTTTTTTCTTCTTGTATGCATGGAATCTTTGAAATGGGCAATTATGTGACAAACCAAACTTATATATATACGTTGCATTTATTATTATTTAAACCCAATAAAAAATTCTAACAAAACTTTTCAACTTTAATTTCTTCTAGACTATTGAAACTACTGTCTGACCTGAACGTGGCCCTGTGGGGGCATGAGGAGCTGCCATATATATTGCCGTCTAACAAAATAATATTTTGTTGATTATTCTATATTATATTCTCCATGCATCCATCTCTCATGTGAATGATGCTGTTTTAAAGGAAAACTGGCAAACACGGAAGCCACTCGAGACACCAGCTAGATATTTTTTTTCATGGGGACCAAATTATATTTTCAAAATTTTAACATAGGTCGAAATAAAAATTTTCAAATTATATATATATATATATATATATATATATATATATATATATATATATATATATATATATATATATATATATATATATATATATATATATAAAACTAAAATTTTAAAGTTTTTATAATCTAAAGGGAGGCAAAGGCCCCTTCCGGCCTTAGCATTAGCATTTCTCTGTTATATATATGATTGTCCAAACTTAATGTTCAAGTGTTCCACGAATCTGCTATGCTCCAATCCACATGCTCTAATTCATTGAAAACATGTCGAGATCATTCAGGAATGCATTTGGAACTTTGGATGTCATTGTACATTTCTCTTCCATTCATGTGCATGATCTAGCTCATCAACTTGTAGAACGAGTCGAGACAAGCATAGATAATTGATTCAACTGACGAGGTTTCAGTTCCCAGTGCTAGTCCTGGTCTGAGATGGTGGCACCAAGTTTACTGTGGGTGTCTCGTACGCATCACCAATGTAGTTTCGAATTTTTAAAATGGAATTTTGATATGCTGGTGTGGGAAACTCTATACTCTATGCCCACACCAGCTCCCACGTATCTCCCCGGATCTCATAACAAAGCTGCCCTGAAATACTTTCTTTTTCGGACCAGTAGAGTAAACAAACATTAGATTTCATCACCATAATGTAAAAAGAGGATTTGAGATTCTTATTATATGGCCAAAACCCTCAGGTTTTAAGTAAAACTAGAGGAGTCTGATTTCAAATGCTCGAGTCTAAGATTTAATCACCTCGGATATCCAAGATAAACAAATGTCCCCTCAAGTTTAAGGGCTGGTTTTCTACCTGAAGTGAATTTCAGAACAGCAGAATGCATGGCTTAGATTTCGGATCGAGATTCTGAAGTCCATTTCAGAACAGCGGAATGCCTTTGAATTTGGATAAAACCATCTAGAGGAGACGTCACTAGAATCTTTTCAAAAATTTGAGGAGGAAGAAGGAGGGTTGGGATTAGAGGCGGGTCATGAATTTTTGGAAATTTTAATATGGGATCTATTTTTTCTCCACGTCGCAGCCAGGCTCCCCTCATGCGTGCTGCGTGGCTCTTTAAGAAGTCCTATATTGTTTTTAAAAGAAATAAAATCATAATATTTGAAAAACATTAATAATAACATCAACGATTTGCTTTATGAAATCCTACATGCAATACCAAGAAAAGAAAAAATCTGATGCGTTGTGTCTTTTGAACCAAAGCTTTTACTCGTTCTAGAAAACTTCAAATGCATCAGAGTATAGTATTTTTCTGTAAGCTTACATTGCATATTTGCATCTAATCTAATTTGTCGAAAACCAATAGGCAAGGGCGGACCCAGGAAATATGATAAAAATGAAGAAAAATGTAAAAAGAGTATAAAGATTTTTTCTTAACAAATTTCCTAAAAGGAAGAAGATTTTCTTAGTTGTTTAATTTTTTTCCTCTTATGGCATGTTTCATTAGCGTCTACTTGTCACCTGTTAGCACCATTTGTAATTGTGCCCAATCCAAGTATTTTGGATCTGGATCTGATCAGTGGCCTGAAACTCGATACTTAACTGCAGTCTAGCTTTGGATCAGTAGTTGATCAGCTGTCAAGAAGTGGGCAGTCTCTCATCTCCACCATCACCTTCTGCCGCCAATTAACTATATGACAACATTTTCCTTCAGTCCAACATGATATGGATCTAAGAAAGCGACGGCAATAATTTCCTTTACCGAAAATGTCCCACGATAGCGCCGCATGGAGAAGACTCAGCCAACATGCTTATCTGGATCTTAATTGCACCAACAGAACTAAGTCTACCCCAATAAATGTTGGGCCGAAACCAAATAATGATGAGAGATCAGACTATGGTTCCATAGATGCTTAGTGAGATGTCCACCAATGATCAAATTTTGAATTGAACTTCATAAAAAAAAATCGAATGTATATCAAAGAAGAAAATTAACAACATCCATTGAGAAATCTGACCGGGTTCCAATTTAAGAAATAACATATGACCGGATTTGAATTCAGATCTGGTTTTACCTTATTGGATTCGTTTTCCAATTCAGATTTTGTTTGACTTCACATAGTTACCTATTTCTCACATCCATACATTTTGACAGAAATTATATTGCAGTGTGTAAAATAAGAGTCTGGTTCGGATTTAGAATTTAAAAATTATATTTGGATATGGTAGAGACTTATCTTTGAACGTGAATTCGAATCCAAATCTGCAAACAAGCATCCAATGACCAAGATATCTGGATATTAAAGGATGTACCCAATTAGAAATTGATCCATTGACATCCCTAGATGCCCACAAGCATAGATCCACTACTATAAAAAATCCTCCATATATGGAGGATTTTTATAGTAGTGGATCTATGTGGAGGATTTTTTATAGTGTAGGCATCTATATCAGCCCCAAAATCAATAGCTTTTTTTTTTTTGCTTAAACCATACATTCTTGGACACTCAGCCACATCCATATCAGCCCCCTCCTCCTTTTTCCATGTCTCTAAGGTGTAGGTTTAATTTGGGACCTAGGTGGAGAATGATACATCCATCAACTAGAATATGTGCATCCACCATTTTACATTCTTGGCCCACATAAGCAGCGCACCTAGGAATTGAATTTGCAACTGGGATTTCATAGGTTTGTACCAGCTATACCATGCCGCTCAAGGCTTGGATGGAGGGAAAGAAGATGATACTATAAGGATGGGGAAGGAAAGGAACGCTACCTTTTTTTTTCTTGCAATCCCTCTATTTTTTTTTATGGATTACCTAGTCAATATTTTCCTTTCTCTCCTTTTTTTTTTTTCCTGTCCTTCGCACCCATACATATTTTTTCAATTCTCTTTCCTCTTCCTTCTCTTTAATCAGTCATCCCCAACTCAATAATGCTTTTTTTTTATTCCTTTCTCTCACTTTCCCTTCATCTAAATGGGGTCGGATCTCAAAACCCACAGTTTAAATCTGATGTCGAGATTGTTGAAAAAGCAATACCTTTGATATATTATCAATGTCATTCGAATGGCTTAGAAGAATACACCGGTGGTCGGCACCACGGTTTCTTATTTGGTACCGCAACATCTAAATTCAGCAGCTACATTAAAGAACTGGCATCCAATACCCCCACGCACATGCATTCACCCCCACCTCTGTCTCTTTCTCTGCCAATCACAATAAATTCCTTCCCCATGTCTCCATCTCCTATTCATCCATTGCTTCCTCAATGCTACGTGATCCCAAAATAAGAGATGAGTTTCACATAGACGCTCAACCGTACCTAATGATAGGTCCATATCTGCCAATATTTGAAAATAATAATAGAAACAGAAAAAGTTGTAATAGCAATACTAATAATAATATAATATGAAATCGAATAGTTTTATATTATTCACCAATCTTCTTATTTCTTTCTTTACAATCGAATTCTCTAGCTTCGCATTTAACCAATGTTTTACTTGGGTATTATCAGTTCTGACTTTAAACTTAGTGTAGACTACATATATTTCAAAATGTTTGAGTGAATGATATAATCCTAGCAGTTCTTTTCGGTTTATTTCCCATTTTG